>JAWPGT010000031.1:0-292817 GCA_034638255.1 Coprinus comatus
ACCCCCTAACCCCCCTAACCCCCTAACCCCCCCCTAACCCCCCTAACCCCCCTAACCCCTTTACCACAAATCCATTCACGAGTTGAGTACACTCAAAATGCGCTCACTTTAGAAATATAATCCATGAAATTTGTCAAAATATATATTATGATTCTAGGACCACAAATACACTCACGAGATGAGTACACTCAAAATGCGCTCACATTAGAAATATGATCAATGAAGATTGTCAAAATGTATATAATTATTCTTTACCACAAATCTGCTCATGAGTTGAGGACACTCAAAATGCGCCCATATGCACATGCACAAGTTCAATGTGCTCACTTTTCAAAAACAATATATTTATTAGTATTTCTTGTATTACAATACACTCACAAGTTGAGTGTACTCAAAATGCGCCAATATACTGATATACATAATAAACATAATTTCAAAGAATATATATTATATTTTGATTTCTTTTAACACAAATATGCGCACAAGTTGAGTACTCTCAAAATGCGCTCAAATTACAAAAAATGAATTTGTCAAATATTATTAATGTACTGTCCAGTAGTACATTGTATGCGATATTTTGATTCCCACACTTCAGGGTCTTTCCTAAAAAGGGACCCCCTAAGGACCCAATAACCCATTGAATCAAACCAAAATCAGCCTACAATTTCAAGTGTTATCTACATATTATGTGAATAATACACAGTGTTTCCTAATGAATTACAGTGTATCCTAATGATTTATGTATGTTATTTGAATAATACACTGTGTTTCCTGATGACTTGCACTGTTTCCTAATGATTTATGTGTATTACTTGACTAATATACTGTGTTTCCTAATGATTTGTGTGTATTACTTGACAGATACACTGTGTTTCCTAATGATTTATATGTGTTACTTGAATAATATACTGTGTTTTCTAATGAATTATAGTGTTTCCTAATGAGTTGTGTGTGTTACTTGACTAATACACTGTGTTTCCTAATAGTTCAAGTATTATCTGTGTGTTTCCTAGTGATTTATGTGTGTTACTTGAATAATATACTGTGTTTCCTGACAATATACAGTGTTTCTTACTAGACTGATAAAAAAAAAGAGAAATTCCACAGGAAACACAGTCATGGGAAAAAAATGGTAGAGGAAATGAGGTCGTGAGAAAAAATCAGTCACAGGAAACACTGATGTATTGCCTAAAATGGTAACCAAGAAACACTGATGTGTTTCTTGGAACAGATAGTTAGGGGCCCCCTAAGGACCCAATAACCCATTGAATCAAACCAAAATCAGCCTACAATACTCCGCTCACCCCTGCAGCATGACCAGCGGGCAATATCAATCGTATTTCAATGTATGGTATGATTCTCCCCGCTTATGCCAGTGGTGGGACCCGCGTGAAATATTACAATGTTACTCTTGTATTTCCATTGATCAGTGACTGAAAGTTGACGCGTACCTACCTACATGGACCCGCGTGCGATCTCAAGGCTTCATTTGATAACATTCAGAGGCCATTTGGTCCTCAAATCTCAACTTATATGGGGTTATAACACATTGCTCAAAATGATAGTCTTTTTCACCATTTCAGTCCTTGACCCTTCTTTTAAGCCCGTTTTTTGAGGAAATGCCTGTCTGACCATGGTCTAACCCTGGCCAGGTTGTAGAAAAGTAGGTAGAATGTTGGGATCCGAGTTTAGTTTATATATTATAGCCAAAATATAATATAATAATAACAAACCGCAAGGAAATGACAAGTGAGAGCTGCATCATATATGTATGTATATTTATTGGTGGTGTATTTGAACTTGTTTTATGTATAATGTTTTATATAAATAGTATCATGCACATCTTCTATGTATAACATATGTAGTTCATGAAGATATCATCAACCGTCACCCACTATGCTATATATCAACTATATATGTCTCCCGATTGTACGCACATCTCACTGGTGAGACCTGTGACATTCTTGACCTATGTGAATGTTCTATGTATATCATTCACAGATCCTACCCATCTGACTCGCGTGGTTCTCACAGCAATACATTTGATTATTGTTACCAGGAATTCTGCGCGAGTCGCCACCGTCTGACTCGCGTTGTTCTTGCAGTGAGATACTTGATTACTGTTGCCATGGATTCTACGCGAGTCATCCCAGTCGGACTCGCGCTGTATCTTAGTGGTACACACTGTCTCAATTTCCACTTGGGACCCATATAGTCTCTTGTTAGTAGGGATTAACAGACAATTGCTAGAAAGAGGTCTTTCTGAAGGTTTGTCAGCTATAATCCCTTGTTTAACCCACATTTTGGATGAAAAGGGCCTTCTGACCATGGTCTAAGGCTACACAAGTTGTAAAAAGATAGGTAGAATATCCCAAATACTCGTCATCGCTTTATAATCTACTCCATACACAATGCTAGAACTGTCAACAGGAGTAGGTGAGACATCGGGGTCGGGGACTATTTACTCCATATACAATGAAAGATTAGTCAACAGGAGTAAAATGACGAAACAGATAACTAATACTGGAGCTGGGGAAATGTATACTTCTAAGCATAAGTGGAGTCTCATACTTAGTTCGACGTTAGGTCATAACGATGTCATAGTGATGTCACTGTGATGTCACCGGGGAATGGTATGTCAAGCGGAGTCGTCCATGGTGTCATCGTTGGGAATGAGTTCGGGGAAGATGGCGAACAAGTCTTCCTCGGTGGTGGTGGTACGGGCCGGTGGTTTGGGTGGACTCGTAACACACACTGTCTCAATTTCCACTTGGGACCCGTATAGTCTCTTGTTAGTAGGGATTAACAGACAATTGCTAGAAAGAGGTCTTTCTGAAGGTTTGTCAGCTATAATCCCTTGTTTAACCCACATTTTGGATGAAAAGGGCCTTCTGACCATGGTCTAAGGCTACACAAGTTGTAAAAAGATAGGTAGAATGAGAGAAGATACAAAATTGACTTAGAGTAAGAACAAGACAGGACAGAGAATGAGTGCAGATACTGTTTTCGTTTGTTTCTTTTTCATCTTAAATTCACTCATCAGGGAAACTGAGAATCAAAATTATATTTGGTATGTAGCTACGAGTACATCAGCGAATGTGTTTCTTTGTGTAGAGCATACAGAAGATGGACAGAATGGGAAGGGCAGACAGTGGTCGGCTGTATGTGTAAACGAACATTGAAACGGGGTACTCATAGCCGTAATTTTTGTCCTGGAAAAACATGAGATACAGTGCTCAGAAGCGGTGGGGATGGTGGAAATGTATGTTTACTTGAGATGGAGATCGAAAATTGGCAGTTGTAACCCAATCGCCCTTGTAGAAATCGTAAACAATATGCGGTGGAGGTTCGCTAAACACCAAATTGAGATGACGGATTGTATCTTTTGGATAGAATTGTCGTCTATTCCTGGGGAGTGGGAATAAAGGCAAACAATAAAAAGCTCAGACGAGGACCAAAAAAGGAGTGACGAGGACGGGTGATGGGCGTGGGCGATAGTGTTAGAGGGCGTCTTGTCGGATAGAAGTGTCTTGAGTTCCTGAGGAGAGTGCAGAAAAAAACGCAATAGCTCAGGCGGGGGCAAAAGTTTGAACGGGAGAAGTGAAAAGGGAGTAAAAGGATGGGCCTTTTTTTGGATGGAAGGGTCGTCTGTTAAGTGTGAGTGTTGGGGAAAGAGTAAAGAGAAGAAAAAGGGAGATGACAAGAACAAGATGCTCGACTTGCTCATTAGAAATCCGTCTAAATGTCAGATTTAAAAAGTACGTTGGGAAGCTGAGAGGCCAAAGCACGGTAATTCTCTTTCATAGTGACCCAAGTACGCAGGTGCATTTTACAGAAGGGCTACTCTGCAAACTGCGGTGTGTAACTTGAGGTTTGTGGTTGTACACGACGTTGATAGATACTAGATTAGAAGATGGTGCGTGTTGGACCTAGATTTTATAAGTGAGAACATCAATAATGTGATGTTAGCAACGGGAAGGACCAGTGGTTGGTTGGCAAAGATGACGGAGGATGTCATGATTTGATTGAAACGCACGGACCAGGATGTATTTTGTGATGTGCGTTTGAGCATGTGACCATACAAGTTTGTATGGAGAGCATCGACTGCATCTGCGGGAGCTCTCGAGACGACGGATTTTCGATAGCATGCGATGGGTGTGGGCGGTGGTGTCATGGGGCGTGTTTTGGGATTGAGCCGTCGTATGTTCCTGAGGAGTGGAAGTGTTGGAAATGTGCAGGAAAAAGGAATAAACGACGAAGAAGCTCCGAGGACGGTGAACGGCCATCGTACGTGCACATCCCAGCAGACATCCAGATGGCAGACGAGCTCAAGAAGGCAGCACACAACTGGCGAGGGATCACTGCGCTCTCTGGTCCTCCCCATCCAACCACTCTCTCCCAGATCCCCTCCCAGCCAACCCCCTTCCGTCCTCCCACCTATGCTCTCCACACCGCAGCTCCTCTCAGCCAGAACGACTACATCTCCCCCTTCACCTCCACAATCACCCCCTCCGCCACCTATCTCAAAGATCCCCTCAACGCATATGCTCTCCTCGGCATGCCAAAGCCCTTTGTCCACCTCATCGGCCCTCCCCTCGACCTTGCTCTCGACGCACGCATCACCGGAGACACCTCTCGCTTCGTTCGCTCAGGCTGCAGGCCAAATGCCGTTCTCCGTCCCTTTCTCTGCAACTCGCACTCTCTTTCCTTTGGTCTTTTCGCCCTCAGAGACCTCAAGCAGGGAGAGGAGATTGTTCTTGGCTGGGAGTGGGACGATGGAAACGCTGTCCACGCCCTCCCTGCGCTTATCCAGGCCCCAGACTCTTTCCCGTACGTCCCTCCCTTCCCCCCCCCTCTTTCTGCTCTTACCCATCACAGATCATCCAGCCAACACCACAAACGCCATCTTCGCTCCCAGATGGCAACCATCCTCCACTCCCTCTCCTCCACCTTTACCACCTGTGCCTGTGGTGCAAATGCCAGAGACTGTGCCATCGCTCAGATGGCTGCCTTTGTCGATGGCGACGACACTCCAAAACACGACATCGATCTCGGTCCTCTCGTAGGCACAAAACGCGGCTTTCGCACAAAAGAACGTCTTCCCTTTTCTTCAGGCATCGGTGGTGTCGAGATGTGCCACGACAGGCCAGAACCAGATCCTCCAGACGAAGAATCAATGCCTCCAAAGATGCGCAAACGCTGGAAACAACAGATCAGGCAGAAAAACTCTCAGAACCATCTCATCGCCTTTGACTCAAACCCATCCCCTTCATCAGACCTTGCTCGTCTCTCTCTCGTCTCTCCTCACAGTCCCTGCCAGCCATGGACTCCCTTCGAACGCAAGGACGACACAATGCAGGTCGACTCTCCACCCCCATCCATCTCTCCTCAGTCTCCACACCCTTCTTCAACATCAACACCAGCCACAACCCCCCCTTCCCCTCGAGAACAAAAAACACTCCCAGAACAACACACACCCGACGATCCCATGACTCCTAGGCCAATCGAAAACTCTCCTCGATTCACCCCTCACTCCCCAGATCCTATCCCTCCTTCTCCAGAGCCTACCCCTCAATCTCCTCCTCGTCACGAAACACCCCCACCTCCTCCTTCTCCCGAAAAACCTCAGACAAAAGTAAAGATCTCCCTCAAGGACTTTGCTGCAAGAAGGAAGCAGATGAAGGTATCAGGTTCTCCTGTTACCAGCACCAGCAGCTTGCAACCGTCACCCAAGCCTCCCACTCCTCTTCCCCTCATGGCCGTTCTCGAGCCTGAAAATACCTCAAAGTTCAACTCTCCCGTCGTTCCCACTACTACGGTGCCTCATGTAAAACTGTTGTCCGAGATGAAGGAATCGGAAGCTTCCGCCTTGAAGGCAGAGGCTGAGATCGTCGCCAAACGCTTGGAAGAAAAGGAAAGGGAGACTAACGAGTTGTTGCAACGTTTGGAAAAGGAAAAAAGAACAGAACAATTCAGAAACCTTGTCGAACTCGCTCGAAATCAAGCAGAAGAGCAGCGGAGGCAGCAAAGGGAGCTATACGAACAGGAGAAACAACAGTTCCAACGGGAGAAGGAAAGAATTGAAAGAGAACAAAAAGAGAAAGAGAGAGAGAAGGCTGAAAAAGAGAGGATTGAAAGGGAAGAGGAAGCGAGGCGACGAGAAGAAGATGCTCGAGGTACGTCAACTCATTTCTTTTTTTTCTTTTTCAACCTCATAATCACTCACAGATTTACAAACAAAACAAGAACTAATCGATTTTAAACCATTCCCTTCCTCATCTTCACCACCAATACATCCTCCTCCTCCTGCTGAAGATGGCGAAATCCCTACACTTTCACCTCCAATTCCTCGTGGACCTAGAGCTATGATTGGTATTACTTCGAATCCAGGTCCTCTTCGACGTCTACCGCCATCTCTACCTCCACCACCACCACCTCCTCCCCCTACCTCGGTTTCTATCTCATCGTCGTCTACTACTCCTAATCTACCTATCCCTCCAAGGCCACCCGCAAATGCCCCTACCGGTCCACGAATACTGAAGGCTGCTAGAGGAACGACCCCGCCACCCTATTATCAACGAATGGGCTCACCGCCTTATCCATCCTATCCGTATCGATCGCCTATACCAACCACCCAGACACCACCATCACACCCTTCTTCCTCAATGTCATCATCATTACCTCCGTCATCAAGTAGCAGTATGGGTATGGGAATGTCGCCTAATGGGATTGGAAAACCAATACCTAATGCTCCTAGAGCACTCGCAAGACCATTTTCGACTTCGAATTCAAATTCGATGAGTAACATCTCGAATTCGGTTTCGAATGGAATTGGGAACACAAACGGTTATCCAACACCTACGCCGCCACACCACCTTCTTCATCTTCATCTTCATCATCGTCTCCTACTGTTCCTTCTTTCAGTACTAGTGGAAGTGGAAGTGTTAATGGAAATGGATTGATTCATCATAGATCAACAACACCTAAATTCGTACCTTCATCTACAATTTCCACTTTCAATCTGAACACGACTACTACTACTACAACTACTACTAATCCTACTTCAAGTTCCAACACCAACACCAACACCATCTCGAATCCAACTACACGTAGAAATACACCAACACCAACACCAACGCCTACATCTACATCTACCTCATCTTCAGGATCAGGATCTGGTCTCGGACTTTCATCACTTCCAGCAGTAGCTGGATTACCTTCAAGACCACCTATAGGTTTAGGTATGAATAATTTATCTAGTTTGGGTATGGGTATGGGAGTTGGTGGACTTGGACTTAGTGCTAGTAGTATGAGTATGGTACCGAAACAAACACCGACTGTTGGTAGGATGAGTATGAGTATTGGAAGATGGGATAGAGATAGGGATAGGGAGAGAGGGAGAGCGTTTTCTAGAGAGAGGTCTAGGTCCAGAGAACGATCTAGAGAAAGAAGTAGAGAGAGGGAGAGGGAAAGAGGGTATAGAGCAAGAAGTCGTGAGCGTGAGAGGGATCGAGATCGCGATTTAGTTAGAGAACGAGAACGAGAACGAGAGCGAAGTCGGGAAAGAGATCTTAGAGATAGAGAGAGGGAAAGGGATTTGAGAGATAGAGAAATGTTGAGAGAAAGGGAGAGAGAGAGAGAAAGAAGTTGGTCTAATCATAGTGTTCATTCGAATTCAAATAGAGGAAGACCTTCGTGGAGTTTGGGGAGGTAGGAGTAGTTTTTTTCTTTTGGTTTTTTTAAGGTCGTTATTGATGTTGTGTTGCTGTTGTTGTTGTTGTTTAAAAATTGGGTTTATTTTTTCTGATTTATTTTTTCGAATTCGGATTGTGGACTAAAATTATTCATGTCTTTTCTTCAATGTTTCACCAGTTTTTTGAATTGATGTTGTCAGTTATTATCTAACTTCCATCTCTTGGTTTGTTGTTTGTCTTTATTCTTCTCAGGATTCGTTTTATATATTTATTCACATCCCCCTCTTCTCCCTTTCCCTCCCCTTATTTCTTTTCTTTTGGTTTAAACAAGTTGGTTTTTGTTATCATTATTATTACCGTTAGGTCTTTTGGATATACAATAAAGTTTTATCAAGTTCAATGGTATTAAAATATTAAAGTATCATCACATCACATCACATATCGTATCATATCATATCATATCATACCAAGTTTAGAACAAGTACGCGTAAAAACATATCTCAATATTATCTTGAGACTTCGTGTATACTTATAAATTGCACGGACTGACCGAGACCTTGGATGAATGGGCATGATTCGAGTGATTATTACCGTACTACAACCTCAGGTTTCAGGATTTCGACAAGCACTAATTTTGACCCTCCGCATGTAAGGCCTAGGTTCCATTGGACTAGGGTGCTTGTAAAATTAAAATTAATATCTGCTGGTCCAGTCCTCACATAAGCATTCAGTACTACTCGGTATATACAAAGATCGTCGTACAATCAAATTGGATATGTACAATCTCTGGGAACACGAATATGTATCAAGGAGATATTGCTCTTGTGCAGCAGTTGCTGTAGCTCTCGCAAGTGCACAAAGCAGAAAAGAGGTCGGAACATTGCTAGTTTGGCTGTGTCGATTCTCGAATAGTCCTCTTCTAGAACGGTCTTTTTTTAATTTGGTAATGCTGACGATGAAGGTGATGTCATTCATATGTATGATAATCGATTCCAAGTTATTTCCAGGATTCTCTCGGGGGTGTTTTTTACCGGATCATAAATCATAGCTCACCAAACTATTTCCCACCAATTAAGCAGTGGGACTAAATTAGTAGTTTTTATTATTAGTGTATATACATAGACTTCTGTAAAGTCAACGCTCCGTTCGTACTTTTTTATTCCAACCCCTGTAACGTTGAAAAAGAATTGAACGGCCAAGTAGGACCGAATCCGTAGTGACGTTCATGTCGTTCATACTTTGGCCTCTCCCGAAAAATGACGATTCAATGACGTATAATAGTGTTACATGATTACATTATCAGCAAACGTTTTGTTCCGCTCAAACACCATAGTGTACAATTGCGGGGGTTTGTCTCCATCCAATTGAGGCCCAGAACTGGGAAAGGGAAAATGATCAAACCCCTTTTTTAATATAAGTACAGCAACGTTTGAGCCGAGTAAATCATATCTCATCTCAACATGTTTAAACTTCTCCCAAGCTTGCTTGCATTGGCAGTAACCGTTAGCGGTACCAAACACTTCGAAATCGTCAACAATTGTCCTTTTGCTGGAACCCTTTATATTAATGGGCAATCTCAAGGAAACTTGGCTGCACAAGGAGGTGTTACGACTCGCGATTTTGAGGATGGATTTAGTGGGTTCATCTATACGAATTTGAATCATGGAAATGCGGACGGAACTAGTACTACTAGAGCTGGATTTTTCGGCGATGTGCGTATCCTTAACTCGAATTCGAGGTTGATCATGAACTCCTTTTTCTCATGTAGAGCAACTATTATTACCTCGTTCGCGATCCCAATTGGATCAACGTCGATGTTTCTATTTCTACCACAAACGCTATTCCAGTGAGATCCCATCTGCCATCACTTGCTTCTTTTTCTGAAAATCTATATCCTTTGAAGCGAGGAAACTTTTGCGCAACAGTTGATTGCACTTTTGCTGAAGGTTGTTCTTCAACGGACGCATTCGGCTTTCCGCCTACCAGGTTTCCTCCTACAACTTCAACTCCACCAAATCTTCCCCTTTACCAATGTCCACAAGTAGGACATGGATATCGTGTAACGTGAGTTAAATCGTTCTCTGTTCTCGGTAAATTTGCTAAAGTTTCCCACCGGTCCTTGACTATAGTTTCTGTCCTTCTGGTGAATTCCCCGATGGCCAAACTGGCTCGGAAACCATCAATCCTAATGGTAATGGAAACAAATGTCTCGACGTTAGAGGTAACGTCTTGACCAATGGAACACCTGTCCAAATGTTAGAAATTCTTACTTGTTCTTCTTGTATTCTTCTACTGAACTTCTTGGATTTAGTTACGATTGTAATGGTACTGGTGCCCAACAGTGGTCCATCGCTCGAGGATCGACCAAGGTTCGTCTTGCTGGAACAAACTTCTGTCTTGATGCTGGCTCAAGTAAGATTTCGATTTACGCACTCATAAAATGTTTGAGGCTGATATGTTGTGTTTTACCAGCTCCTGGAAATGGTATTCAAATGAAGATCTGGACGTGTTACGATAACCTACCAGCTCAACAATGGTATTATACTGATGATAATCGAATTGCTCTCGAAGGAAGAGGTTCGTAATGCTCTACCTCCAACACCTTGTAAGTGACTGACATTTTCATGATTTACTCGTTTATAGGACAATGTCTTGATTTGACGGGAGGCATCCTTACAATTCAAATCCCATTCAAACATGGCAATGTACAGATGGAAATACGAACCAAATCTGGTTGTGATTGTGAAGTTTGATTTCTTTTGTATGGACAAAATTACCAGATACCGGTACATGAACATTTACGATACTTTGTTTGTATGATCACTGTTTCCTTCGTTTTTCAAAAGACTATGGTCCTTTATATGACACCCTGCAGCTATTTCCATGACTCTTCGTTTGGTCCACAAAATTGAAACACAACAGAAATGTGCGACACCGGACACCACGAGCTGAGTTCATGCGTTTTTCAACCGGCTTTCAACTATGAACACAATATCTATTTTAAATTTCTACTTTCAGTTGCTCTGCATACTTAAGTTAAACGTGCCGCCACTAACTCAAATACCAACATTCACAACCAACGTTTCAAGAACTACTATCCACCCTCCGAATAGAACGAATAAGATTACATGTATGTTCTATAGTCAACTGATTCAAAGCTAGCATAAAGGAGTGCGAGAAAATACATAATTGACCAATGAAAGTTCGAACATATGCCAATGAGGTAGAGATCAGAACAGAGGGCTACATAGGACAATGATGTTGAGCACTACTGGGTCACAATCAGGAATCCTGGTTTTCGAATCCGTGACGCTTTATGATTCAAGTTAAGAATAAAGTAACGGGACTTTGAAATACAGTGCAGCCCTTCAAATCAAGTGTTCAGGATTCCACTCCGGTACTAAGTCAGATTCTGGTGCCCCAGTGCCGTATCAAGGATTATCCCCAAAGTAAGTAACATAAACTTCTTCAAGAGCCGTAGTCTGTGGAACCGGTTTAAAGCCTGAATATTGTATTGTCTAGATGAAACTGCGACGATGAAGACTGTTTAGCAGTGTACTCTTCGGATTGTTGCTTTCCTTTCCCTTTCGCACGATTTTCAGCAGTTGGATATGGTTTGTATCTCCCATGACTTTCAGAAATTACTGTTTCTTTTTGTTGACGATGCTGCGAGTTCCTAGTTTTGATTAATTTTTTGCACGAATCAGCCTAAATTCAAAAACTCAAAAGAATTGACGCACCCCCTCCATGATTCGCCGTACATCCCTTGATGCTGAGGTAATGTGTCTAATGTCGTATTCGCATTAGTCTCACCTGCCAGAGGATGATATTTGTAGTTGGGACTGGATTGTCTGAGGAACACAGGAGTGACTGGGTCATTTAGCGATGACATAGTGAATGATCCTGCCAAGACTGGACTGGCCAGTGGTGCGTTAAGCAGTGTACATGGGGTTGGATATGACATTATTGGGGTATAGGGCTCCAACACCTAAAAAAAACACTTGGTAAGTTTTAAAATTATAATATGAATGCAGTACTGACAGAAACTGGTGGTATGTAGCTGTTCTGTATATTTCCGGTTGGCACTTGTATTGGGCTTAGAAATGGGACGCTTGTAGTAAGGGAATGAGATGTGTTTACTTGAAAATTCCCTGGTGTGACACTAGCAATGGCTGAATCAATTTGACTTTGAACACTAGTGACCTGACCCATTTCCCCTTGCGTGTTGTTGGCGTATCGCATCATACTATTGGAATTTTTGATGGAGGACTCCTGGGCTGGATGTATACTTGGACCAGCTTGCATAGCCAATACACTTTTCATGTCGGCTTCATGTTCATGTTGACGTCCAATTTGAATGTTGTTTGTTTCAAGGTTAGAATGCAATGTCAAGTTGTGGGCTAGTTGTGGTGTAGTTGTAGTGACATGGTTGAAACTTCCACCGTGTCCTAGGCTTGGAGGGCCTGCTTGAATATTGGTCCTGCCGCTGATGTTTGGAAGAGTTGACTGAGTTGAGTATCGTTTTCCCATACTCATCCCAGTGTAATGATGGGGGGTGATGGCGATGTTGTCGTTGTTGTTGGTTATGTTTTCATATCTAAGGTTTGAAGGACCAGCGTTGTGTAACGCTGTATGACTCTGAGTTGATGAAGTGCCGATTCCAGTATTTCGAGTAGTAGTTGAGGCTGCATTGCTATTAGACTGACTTCTACGCCTTTGAAGATCCGAGTCCTGGAACAGCCCCAGATTCATCTCGCGAGTACATTTTAAGCAAAAACTCCCTTGAGTGATGATCTGCATCTGATGGTCTTTGAGTGGGAGGTTAAACGAGCGGTGAGCAAGCTCTAGGAGATCTGGTATGAAATCCTTTTGAACGTGATCTATGATCCGGTATAGAAATGCAGAGGACTTTTCAGGAGTAATTTGAGGAGGAAGGTCTGCGTGTGAATGGATACCCATTGAACCAGAAGCCATATTGTGAAGAGTGTAGTAAAGGAGAAGGCGGTAACAGAGACTTCGAAGTTCAGGGGGAGACAAACAAAGATTTCAAAATATTACATACCAAATTCAGTCAATTTAAGAGAGTGGGCACACTTGACGATAAATGTTGTACTATAGTTTGTTCTATTTTTATCATATGCCTTGTTGTAATCGGTCATTTGTTAGTAACGAAAATCCACAAATTCATAACAATGTCGTTGTCGATCGCCGATAGACGCCAAAATCCTGTTATATCTATATTTAGCCTCCCCTTGTTAGCATGACCACACAAGTGTAAGTGAAGGATATGTGCTATCGACTGTAAATCTTTGTGTGATGGGTGCTTGTAGTATGAAACGAATGTACTTCAAACTATTTCGGACTTAGAGGTAGTTCACAGAACCCCTGTTTTGATTTTATTGACTTTATTCTCTATCTGCTCCTACTTAGCTGAGGCTGAGTCGTCGAGCTCTTGCATATTCTTCGACCACTTCTTCGATCACACCACAAACAAGGGATAAGATAGTTGTATCACAACTTTGTTACATATATGGTTAGGTGGCAAGGTACTAGCTATGTAAACAGTACGCAATATATACTTGTCTGAATTATAAATGTAAATACTAAGCCAAGTGGGCTAATTTCCGATGAAGAAATACAAACAAAAACGTTCGAATGAATAATAAACAGAGAAAGTAGAATACATAACAAAATAATGAAAATAAAATAAGTGGCAAGACTCATCTGTTGGTGTTAATGGTTTATTTTGGTGTGTTATTGGGGCTGAATTACCATATCTTATGGCCTTGAAAATATACACTCCTGAAGTCTGTGACTCCGTACAATGTCCCGACACAGTTCCCGAGATACAACATTATGTTGGGTTTCTAATTCCTGGAGGAACATTAAGACTTTTCACCGTTCAGGGAACGGGGGAAGCACCCAGGGGTCCGTAAAAATGAGTTCGCCTGACTTATGAATTTCCTCCTTTTTATAGTTGAATAAGGATGGTCGTCTTTATCTGATATAATAATGGTACTGACCCGGGCCTTCCGAGGCTTCCGGGATTGTGAATTCTTTTTTTTCGATCCTGATGCGTTCGTCGCGTTAGGGTCAGGTGCCGCCCGAGGCTGGTGCAGTCCTGATGTACTACCAGGATCACTTGTTGTTTGTGTAGTAGTAGGTGGTAACGGTGGTGGATCGTGTGAAGAGGGTGGTTGCTGTACTAACGTTGCTGTAGGATGGGACTCCGCTGTGGGTGGTGACATAAGAGGTGGTGGCGTACTTAGGGCATTGAGGTAATCACTCAAGTTAAGTGAGAGATCTATGTCAAATCCTGAGTGATATGGGGAGAGGCTCGGATATAGGGGTTCTAGGAGAAATGGGTGATAATATTCTATATTAGGTGCTGGGTTCGAAAAGTCGGTATTAGTAGAATCGTTTCCATGTTGCCCAGTAAGCATAGGATCTACTGCCGCAGATTGAGTTGCCTCGTCAATACCGCTGGGGTGTATATTCAATGAGTCTGTAGTGGTTGGCAAGGTGTGTTGACGTTCTTGCACATTCAAGTTAGCAGTGGAGGTACTGGTCCTGGTCCTGAGTCGTTTCGAAGAGTGTGCTACTGAATCCTCATCGTGCGAAGCTTTTCGTTTGGAGTTAATCTCCCTGCCATACGGCTCATTAATTGGCCTTGCATAGTCAACAATGCCCCCACCCATTTGTTGTGGTGTATCGCTACTAACCTGGCTTGAAGGGCCTGCTACTCCAAAGTTCGTCGTGTCCGGTGGTATGAGTGATATATTACTATGCTCCTCCCACAGATGATTGTCTTGTGTGGCACTGGCATTGGGTCGCCTCAAATGCCCCTCCCTTTCTCCTAACTTGATATTACACTCGATACACCTCGTATATGCAATGGCTTTTTCGACAATTCCCATTGCGTCGTTCGATTCGAGTTTGAATACGTCTTCTAAAGCGCAAGTCAATAGTTGTGGAAGTAGAGTAGTTTGTATGAGCTTTGTGGTCTCGCGTATGAACCCCTCGAGTTTGGCCTGACTTGAAGTATTTGGATGCATTGAATATTTTGGTATTGTGGACATATTGCGAAGAAGATAAGGGAGAAAACAGGATTAGAAACTTGATAAAAGATTTTAATAGACGCCAAAATTTTTTTTTTTTGTGGCTATTTTTAGTCTCCCCTTTGTATTGTCTTTGTTCACCGCAACCGCGAATGAAGGATGAGTAGTACTGATGGTATAGATACTTGTATTTGGATTCAGATGTGAAACAGATACTTACTTGTGGCTGAAAATAATTCATCAGAACTCCTAGTCTATGTATTGTGTACCCACCAGGTACGTTATGACGTTTGCGGTGAGTGTTGTAGATAGGTGATACTGGATAGCATCGTCCCATGGACAAGGACCACATTCATACCGAAGGATCTATTACGTCCACTATAAAGTTGATATATAGTGGAGAATCTAATTTGCACAGGAATTTTGAACCAATCGGATTATTATCACACAGGTACTGAGATTTGTCGGTGTTCGAGAATACTTGATACGTTTCTATTATATCGACCTGCGCATCTTACAACTGCTTCTCTACAATGGTATATTCCTTGTTTTGTTGCGCTGCATTTGCAGCACTCAAGTAGGTATCTAGGAAAGATATTAATATTCGGGATATATCGGGTATAAACGAATAGGGCCTACTCCAGAATAAACTGACTCCGCATACAGTAACAAGACGTAGGTGGGGTGGAACAACTGAGAAGTTGAGTATTTGTGTAGGGATGTAAACCGCCCTATATAATGTGTCAGGCTGAGGAAAACTTTGACAATTTGATTGAATTCACCAGTTTCGAATAATGGTTGGAACGTATGCCTTTGAATGTGATCGGCGTTCGAGTTGAAGAAATGAGATTGTCAAACATACCGCTTGTATACGAGGAATTGCCTCATCCACCTTTCCTTCAAGGAGACTCATGGAACCAAAGAAGTAGGCGACAGCCACTGGAGAGTTACGGGTAAGACAAATAATTTCTCGGCGACTGGTTCAACAAACCGGGAGTGAGAATAGCTTGATCAAGCCAAACCTATATTGTCGTCAAGAACTGTGGAAAGAAGGAATTATGAAGAAGGACACACCCTGTATATAAGGCCCCTGGTAGGACTAACAAATTTTAGTCTATTTAGCAGGTTGTACCACAATGTCATCGGCGGACCGAAGAAGAGTCCTGTGAGGAGACATGAGATTGCAAAATGCACACTGGGAGGTCCTAACCTCCATATGTTGCCAAGCGAGCAGTTCGAATTAACTGTGATGATATGAGTAAAAGTGAAAATGTTGGAGTTATTAACATGCATCGTGTTCCTTTCCCTTGTGTTCAACTAGTTGTTGAGCTATGACATCTCCGAGGCCAAAGAGGACTGAAGCTGTGACACATTGTGTAAGCATGGGTCGGCGCAAGAGGGCAGCACTGTTGTCGGGTGAGCATTTGTTTGGATGGGTAAGAATGTGCCATACTTGTAAGTCCGGAGAAGGCTGGCCATTTGAGGGTCACGTTTCGGTTTCCCAGCAGATGAGCATGTGAGGCCGGAAGTTGCCGTCTGCAGATTGGTGAAACGCAATTGGCCCTGGATAAATACCTCCTGGATATTTAAAAGATCCGATACCTGTAATGTCATGGCACTGACTGTCTTTCTTGTCCTCCTACTGCCACAATGCACCACCTCGATGAATTTGCGACCGTCAGTTCTACCTTGCATTATTTCTACTCACTGACGTCATACCCAATTCTAGGTACGAGAAGTACTCAAAGAAACATTCAACTCTGGAAAAACAAAGCCAATTGCTTATCGCCAGAAACAACTCCTCCAGCTAGCTCATCTTGCACAAGAGAATGCGGAAAAGATTGCAGAAGCCTTGCATCGCGACCTAGGTAAACCCCGATTCGAGGTCTATATCGGTGAGGTTGGCCCCGTTGTCGAACGCTCAATCATTTGTGCGAAAAAAGTGGCAGAATGGGCAAAAGATGAGGACAAGAGTGGTGATGTGGACGAATGGATGAGATCCTGGCAGCCAAAAGTCCGAAAAGAGCCTAAAGGTGTTGCTCTCATCATTGCGTACGTTTCTGGAGTCTCTCAATTATGATTCCATCAATTGATCAAATTGCTTAGTCCGTGGAATTACCCAGTCATCTTGTCTTTGCAGCCTCTTTATGGAGCAATTGCAGCTGGTTGCTGCGCTGTTATCAAACCTTCCGAAATCGCTCCTCATTATTCAGCCCTCTTAGCAGAATTGGTTCCAAAATATCTTGATCAAGATGCCTATCGGGTCATCGAAGGCGCCATTCCAGAAGTAACTCGTTTATTGGAGCTTCAGTGTGAGTTCTCTACTCCATATGAATATACTTTCGAACACTTCCAAATCTCACATATTTATCATAGGGGATCATATATTCTATACTGGAAATGGTCGTATCGCCAGGATCATCTCACAAGCCGCAGCGAAACACTTGACTCCGGTCACACTTGAACTTGGCGGAAAATCCCCTGTCATAATTGACCCCAACACCGACGTACAGCTTGCTACCAAGAGAATATTATGGGGTAAAAGCCAGAATGCTGGTCAAGTTTGTTTCTGTTATAATTGATACCATCTCGATTCTCACCACCCCGCCATAAATAGGTCTGTGTTTCCCCGGATTATGTATTGTGCCCAAAGGCCATCCTTCAACCATTCGTAGACTCTCTACTCGAACATGCCAAAACATTTTGGCCAGAAGGTAGCCTCAAATCACCATCCTTCGGCCGCATCGTATCAGATGCACATTACTCCAGACTCACCTCCATTTTAAACAAAACCAAAGCAAAAGTCGTATACGGAGGAACTCAGGATGAAAAGGGTGAAGTTGACCCGAGCCGTCGTCCTCGTGGTTTTGAAATGACAATATTCGTTTTGGAAAAGGAGCATTGGGTGAATGATTCGCTGTTGGGCGAGTGAGTTTAGATGGTTGATGTATCCTTGAATTTATCTGACTCGACGAATCTCCAGAGAATTATTTGGGCCATTCCTCCCTATTCTTCCTGTTGAGGATGTCGATGAAGCAATCAATTTCATCAATGCAAGGTATGTCTGTATTATATTTGTATTTATAATCCACAATTAATTGCTTCTAGAAATCGCCCATTAGTGCTCTATACTTTTACACAGGATGATGAAATGAAACATAAAGGTAGGATCATAGGACCATAATCCTGAATGTCACAGAACTCTAATTCGCCACAGTTTTACATCGTACAGCAAGTGGAAACGCTGTGTTCAATGATACATTCCAACAATTAGCTGGTAAGCCTGAAACCTGCTGACCAAATATCGCTTCTGCTACATTTACTTACTTATCTACTCTAATAAAAGTCAACGAACTTCCATTTGGTGGTGTAGGGGAATCTGGCTGTTCGTCTCTCCTTCATTTATTCCAGTTTTCATAATGCTCACACCTTCAACTTAACTTGATATTATCAGATGGAAAGCAAGTTTTAAAATATAGCTTTGACCTCTTCACTTATGAAAGAGCCGTTCTCGACGTTCCCAAAGAGTAAGCTCCTTCTTCTCCCCAATTCTCATTTTACTTTTTTATTAACAAAGGGTGTTGGTATTACATAGAGCGGAAAATTTCCTCGGAGTTAGGTATGCTCCTTATACTCAAAAACACTTCGATATTATTGGTGCACCTTCTTGGGTCAAGATTCCGAAAGTGGAGGAACTATGAAAAACTAATTCTAAGCAGATGGTGTCAGCTGCCAGGGTCATTTTATGTTGTGTCATCAGCAGGTCACCAGTCATGTATACAATTAAATTACATATGTATGTATCTATATTTAAATTAAGTACTTATTGGTTGTTTTGAGGATATTTGGTACATGGACAGACTGTATACGGAAATTCAAAGGTAAATGGTGTGTGCCTGTATCGGGGCGCCCGGTCCATTCTTACATGCATTAGGGAATACTTTTTGAAATACCTAATCCCGTTCTGGTCAAGAGATCTTATTTTAGAATATAGAAAAGGAACAGTTCACGCATGGCTTTCCTTTACATCCGAACCATCATTAACATCCAACACTATCGGCTACATCACCTCCATCCCTACAAACACACACCCCTCACTCCCGTTGGAATGGATACCGCTTCCTTTATATTAGCCCCGCTTGCTGTACTCCTCATTCTTGTCCAGATTTTCCGAAAAAAGAACGAGAAGAATGGAACGCCTCTTCCTCCTGGTCCTCCGAGTGACCCCGTTATTGGCCATTTGAGGTTTATTCCCCCTGAAGGACCAGAAGACAAGTATATGGAATGGGCTAAGACATATGGTTCGTATACATATATTGTTTTTTGACGCTTGTATAACTATGATCTGGGGGACTCATCGTGACACAATACTGACATATCGCGTATTCATAATTTATCATCATTTAGGCGACGTTATGCAAATCAAGATCATGAATAAATCTTTGATTATTCTTAGTTCGACGGAAACTGCGATTGATTTATTGGAGAAGAGAAGTGTGAATTATAGTGATAGACCGAACCTTCCCATATTCAATCTGTTTGTTTACCATCCTTTAATCTTTTGAGCTTTTCGACTGACCCTTAGAGGGTGTTACTTTTCATTTTCATTTCAGAATGGGAATTGGAGGAAATTTGACGTTTTTACGGTATGGCAAGAAATTTCAAAAACATAGACGACTTTTACAAGAATGTCTTCAACAAAAGAAGTGTGTTGTATATCGAGATATGCAAGCTAAAGAAACACGTAGATTGGCTTTGAAGTTACTTGGATGTGGAGAAGATAATGTTGATTCTATTCTTGAAAGGTTCGTCCTACGTACATACTTTAAAGGGGTGTTGAAGGGCTATTCAAATTAACCACTTACTTTAGTTACGGAACTGGCGTCGTTATTCAAGTGACATATGGTCATAACATGGATGATGATAAAGATGAAGGATATCATCAAGTTATACGAGATTTGAGTTATTCTGTTACACATTGTGGACCTCCTGGTGGAACTATAGTTGATCTTTTCCCAGCTCGTACGTATGATGAATGATAAAAAAAAAGAAGACGTCCTGTTGATTTTTTAATTTTTGTCACTTAGTTCAATATTTCCCTTCATGGTTTCCTGGAACATTCTTCGCTAACAGAGCTCGAGAGTTCTATAAATATTGTCGAAAGTCATATGATTATCCATTTGATAAAGTTCAACAACAAATGGTATGTATTACTTCAGATATTGTTCTCTATTACACCATCCTCTTCTTTTCAAGTTCTATGCATAAGCTAATATATAAATAATAGGCGGCAGGTACCGCTAAACCATCATTCCTATCGCATCATCTCGACAGGCTTCATAGAGAACAAAATGAAACCGAAGAAGAATTCGAAGATTTACGAGCAGCTTCTGCTACCATCTATGGTGCTGGTTCCGAAACTGTATGTACTACCTCAATTTTTTTTATTCACTCGTCTTCAATGACGAGAAGTTAATGGACACTCTCTAGATGTGGTCTACAATGTCTGTATTCATTCTAGCAATGATGCTTCACCCAGAATGCCAAAAACTAGCACAAGAAGAAATTGATTCTTTACTTCATGGTAAACGATTACCTGAGTTTGATGATAGATCTTCTTTGCCTTATCTTGAAGCTGTCTTGTATGAGACTTACAGGTAAGTGGAGCATACAATTCTAATTCCGATTGTAATATCTGAAGTCTTTTCAATGATACTATGTGCGTATAGATGGTTAAGCGCAACTCCTCTGGGAATGCCTCATCGAGCAATGGAAGATGATATCTATAATGGAATGTTTATACCCAAAGGATCCATTATTTTTGCTAACATCAAGTGCGTTTTTCTCTCTCTACATGATCTTATTCAATGACGTGGAAGCTGATTAGTGTCTGGTAATATGTAGGTCAATGCTACATGATGAAAGAACACATTATGATCCAACATCATTCAAACCTTCAAGATATTTACCGAAATCAAAAGGTGGAAATGAAGAACCATACCCGTTTGCTCATTTTGGATTTGGTAGACGGTATGTACACATTCAACATTCACCACTTGAGCTTGAGCCCGTTTAGTCTGAATTTTTATAATATACAACTAGGATTTGTCCAGGTCGTCACCTCGCAGACCAAAATCTATGGATAGCCTATGCTACAATTCTATCTCTATTCAATATACGAAAGTCAAAGGATGAGAATGGGAATGATATCGCGCCAGCGGTTGAGATGGATACTGGATTAACTAGGTATGTTTTACGGTTACTGTTCAGTTCAGTTCCAGGAGTTGCAGTAAACTAAGAGTTTTAAAATCTTGTAGTCATCCCAAACCCTTTAAATGTGTCATTACCCCGAGAGGAGAAGATGCGTTGAAGCTTATAGGAGATATTCAATCTGAGTTTGGTTCGGATTAATTGCTGTAAGATCGGCTAAGAGATGATTAGGAGATTTTTTTGTGAGTAGATATCTTCCAGGTAAAGATTGAAAATTTGTATTAGTTCAAGTAATAATGCATGCTGGATCAATTGGCCACTTTTTTTTATTTTGAGAGGAATATGAACGTTAGATGATGGCAACTTTCGTTATCAACTAAATTGTGGAAGGATACTGACCTTCGATATCGTAATATGTACGCAAATTATATACGTATGATTTCAAATATTGGGAATATGTGGACAATATGTAAGTGGATGAATCATGGGATACAAGATCTGTTACATTGTCTCAAGCTCTCACGTAGTGAGCTCTAAATGGGTTGCATACTCACTTCAAGAACAAAAAGAAAGAACTACGGAGACGAAACACGATATTTCCCAGAGTTGCATTCAATTGAATATTCTATTATTCCGGAACAATCCCAGTCCCATTGGGGGCGTGTAAGGGCGTGTTACCAGCGTGTGTTGGCGTGTGTTGGCGTGTGCTTCAAAAATGACGTCATCTAGACAAGCAATTCAGATAACACTTTGATTGGCGAATCACTGTGTTTGCATCACTTGCAGATCCCTATTACCATTTCCTCCTCATACTTGGTAGGTCCAAGCCATTGACATAAGAGCATCCATTCCACAGCAATATGGTCAAAGCGTTCAGCCCCTTAAGTACCCGTTACTGCCTGGTTAACGCTGATAACAATCTCTCTAGTACCCCGCGGCACCGCACTAAGTACTTGACCTCGAGAAAAAGATGCGTCGCCCGAATTAGACCTACCCCATGTCACATTGGCACCAGTTCCAACCTTAGCATTTTTTCATTGTTCTCAAGAAATAGACAAATCCTCCTCTTGTCAAACATTTTGGATGCTGCTGGTTAATCAAACGGAGAGCTGACATAGTCGACTACCTGAAGTTTTCAAAAATGATTAATGATTGATTAGGTTACAGTTACACGAGCTCAATTATGTATCTGCGCTTCTAATCCCAGTGTCTGGTTCAAATCTAGGGTGGTGATTCTGTCAGGTTAGATTAGGGCTGGGTAACGCTGGAGTTCCCGAAATCATATAAATGTCTTACACGAAAAAAAGACCAGTATAATTTCTTCCGCCACCATGGAATCCACTTTACTCGTTCTCTTTCTTTGTTGTTCTCTCATTGTCGCATTGTGGATAAACTTAAGAAAAGCATCTGCGCTACCTCTTCCTCCTAGTCCTCCATCAGACCCACTCATTGGTCACCTTCGTTTCATTCCCCCAGAAGGATCAGAGGAAAAGTTCGCAGAGTGGTCCAAAGTCTATGGTGCTTCAACTTCCTCTTCTATATGAGTTGAAACTCATGTGGTACCTAACATAGGCGATGTAATGCACCTTCGTGTGCTTAATCGGGATATAATCCTCTTGACCAGCGTTGAAGCCGCTGTTGATCTGTTAGAGAAGCGCAGTGCAAATTATAGCGACAGACCCGACTTTCCTATATTTGACATGTGAGTACTCCGAGCAACTTCTACACACTTTGTGTTTGTTAATCGTACGCTAATGTCTGGTAATGCTTTTCTATAGAATGGGTTGGGCACCAAGTCTAGCTTTCCTCCATTATGGGAAGCAATTCCGCAAACACAGACTTTTTTTCCAGGAATACTTTGGAAAGAAAGAAGTTGAAGAACATCAACATCTCCAGCTCACAGAAGCGAGACGATTGGCAGTAAATTTAATTGAAAGCTCTGATGACGAGCCAGACGCTATGCTCAACAGGTACACACTCAGTTTTTGGTCTTTGTATTTATTGAAATGAAACTAATATCCATACTACTCAAGGTTCGGTATCTCAGTCATTATGAGAGTAGCCTATGGACATCAGATTCTATCAAATGATGACCCTTATTTGCAAATTGCCAAAGACAACGAGTATGCAATCACGCACTGTGGTCCTCCGGGGGGTACCCCAGTTGACTTGTTCCCTTTCTGTATGTTTTAATGCTCACGACTTGACGACACATATTAACGTTACCAAAATAGTACAATATCTCCCATCATGGATCCCTGGTACATTCTTTGCTGGAAAAGCTCGGGAGTTCAGAGCTGCAGTTCGGAAGTTACATGAATACCCCTTTGCAGAAGTGCAACGACAAATGGTAGTGTTTCCGTATACATCTCCTTAAGGTTTCATGTCTAACCTTGAGTTTACTTTAGGCCGAGGGAACAGCCCAACCATCCTTTTTGAGCCGTCACCTTGAACGCTTGTACAATGAGGGGAAAGAGACTCCAGAAGAGATCGATGATGTGAAAGGTGCAGCAGCAACTATCTATGGGGCCGGGGCAGATACTGTGAGTAGCTACCTCAGTCATTTGCCATATCGTTTCTGAATATCCAAAAAAGACCGGGGCAACGATATCGGGATTTATGTTGGCAATGACGTTACACCCTGAATGCGTAGCACGAGCACAATCGGAGCTCGACTCGCTGCTTGGAGGCTCACGTCTTCCTGAACTGTCCGATAGAGTCTCCTTACCATATCTTGAATGCCTTCTCCTCGAATGCTACAGGTACGAAAATATTCATTTACCCAAGCTGTTAACTCATCTTCAAATAGATGGATGAGCGCGGTTCCACTGGGTAAGATATATTTTACTAGTTAGTAGTAACTCCTTGTTCTTCTTATATTCATCTAAATCATAGGCATACCCCATCGAAGCCTTGCCGATGACGTGTACAGGGGTATGTTTATCCCAAAAGGTGCCCTGGTTTTCACAAATATACAGTATGTCGAGACCTATTCCTACGATAATATGTTCTAATCAAAGTTACAAACAAGCGGCATCTTTATGGACGAAACTGTCTACAAAGACCCTCGCTCGTTTAACCCATCCCGCTACCTACCTAAATCACAAGGTGGTAATGCTGAACCTCATCCTACATCGCAATTCGGCTTTGGACGAAGGTATAAATTGTATTTATATTTTGGCATACTTATTCTGATGTGTTGCAATCATAGGATATGCCCGGGTCAATACCTTGCAGATATCAGTTTATGGTTAGGGATTGCTACTATTCTTACGTTGTCGGATATCAAGAAAGCAGTCGCCGCCGATGGAACTGAAATCACTCCCATCGTAGGAACGACTTCCGGGTTGACAAGGTAAGTTGAAAGTTCTTTCTAGGTGATAATGAACCTTGTATTGACTTTATACAGTCATCCCAAGCCTTATAAATCAGTCATAAGCATCAGAAATGAAAAGGCAAAGAAGTTGTTTAACGACATTAAAGTCGAATTAGCGTCTGGTACAAATGATCCCGTTTCCTCGTAACGATCAGGAATGTGTGTTACCCCTCATCGACATCTTTTATATACATGTATAATAAAAGAATAACCTTGAGATAAGAGAGGGAGGAACCTTGAACCGGCGATCAAAAAAACTTTTTTTAAATAAATTATATGTACCATGCATACCGGCGAAGCATAGTCTCTCGTTCTTCAGAAGGATTTCAAGTAAGTTAACCACAGGTCGCCTTGCCTCAAACAACTGGATATTTTGATATTGTTTTCCAGTGTGTTTCCCAAAATATTCGTGAAAAAGATGTCTATGCTTCTGGAATTGTTTTCCATAACGAAGGAATGTCATAGTTGCTTCGAAGCCCATTTTATGTATGATGTACGATTTCTTTAACTAAGAGCACAGAAAGGTTTGAGTTGCTCACATGTTAAATATTGGAGAGTCAGGTCTGTCACTATAATTCCCATTACGTTTTCCCCAAAGATTAATAGAACAGCAGAGAACGAGGAGGAGTAACACGAACTTTTCCATGTTGGTAGCTCACAGTGGAAAGCTGCTTGGTCAGACTGCTTCTACTCGATATTTGATGAATATCACGGGGGTTTGGTAAGTACTGCCCTTGATCCCTGATTCGGAGACAGACATATGGATTGGAAGTTGCAGATACATAATGCTTAGGCTCACGTAACGGGAAATTCAATCTAATCTATACACAGTTCATGTGTGACGTGTCTGGGGAAGAGGATGTGTTGTGTCTTAACCAATGGCATCCAAGACTTGGTTGACAGGAGTCGGCTGGGGGGATATGTCAATTGCTCCAGGACAAACATGAGCGATATTTAACGCCAGCATTTCTCAGAACAATTATAAGTATGGCACAGGATTAAGGTCATTAATAGTACATTGTTGAGAGTACCACATGGAGTTGCTGCAACTTGTGGTAGAAGTTTGGCATAAGTTGTCAATTGAACTTCTGGTCATGATAGTATGACATTACGTACCGAGGTATTACAATAAGCCTGCCATATCCCTGTTCTACCTCTTTTTCTCACCGCAAATTCCTATTCTCCAATATATCCCTCTGACTCTTTGTACTTCCGTCACCTGGAATAATATAGAAGGTCTGTTTTAGTAAACCATATTGGCGTCTCCTAGTCAAATAGCCATCATTGATTATTTAATAAGAACACGGATCAAGAAATAGACCAAACCCCGCTTTAGGAGAATGAATGAAAATAGTGTGATGGAGATTAAGGGGAAGAGAAAAAGAATCGGGCTTATCTGACCGATAGGAAACTTTCAAATCAATCGGCATGTATATGGAAGAGATGGCGGTGATGTGGACTAACCTCGAGGTTAAGTTCAGGACTTCTCTGCTGAGTTGGCACGTTCAATTGTTAAAATATTGAATATTGTTATTGAAGCTTTGAAGTCCAGCCTGTTAGACAGGTACAACGAGAATGTTAGAAGGAACAGGAAAAACGCATACATGCTGTATTTTTATTGCCTCGAGCGAGTGACTGAATCTCGCTTAGAACCAACCTCCGTAGCACAGACAAAAATTTTTAGCTTAGCCTGGCATCAATTAATTGGGAACAAATAAACGTACAAGGAAAACATGATAATAAATAAAATGATAATGTCCGCGTTAATAAAGCGACAAAAAGGACAAAACGACATTATTATAAACTGATATGGGGCATTAGAATGTATGCGAGAGTCCAATGCATATACAAGATTACTATGAGGGAAGGTAAAGCAACAAGAAATCTAGAACGAACGGATGGGCCAGGATCAACGCGAACACGAGGTGATATCCTCGCCAGGAGTCAACAAAGGAGTATATATGAAATGTAGGTGATAAGAATGTGTTTCGTTCGTGATGCGGAAGGATGCAAATGGGTAAAAGTTCGTGACAGGAGATGAGATAGGACGACGCGATTGACGGAGAACTGGGTTGTTATGGGTGCTAAGAAATTTAAGGTTGAACTAGGAGGTACTCAGACAATCCTTTATGACATTGTCCATACCCCTCCGGTAGCAATGCATCCCAGCGTCACCAGCACTGTTGTGTAGAGCACGAGCTTAGCAGGAACATCCATCCTTCCACTAGTCGCCCCATTGCCAGCCAACGCCGGAAATGTTGTTGCGAAGGCTTTTGTTGGATCTGGTGCACCGCTCGCGGTTATGGTTGGTGCGGTGGCATCTGGTGTTGTTCTAGCTTTTGGATTGGAGCCGGACGGAAGGATGGAAAAGCGAGGAGAGGTGGCATGCATGACACCATGTGTTGAGTTAATGAATATGAGGAAATAATCATCTCCTGCGGGAACGTCCTGTAGGAATATATTGAGAACGTGTTGGTCCACGGGCACATTTCTTGCGACGAGGGTCAGGCCATCGGAATTTAAGCGAGCCAGTTCCATGTCAAATCCTTCGATGCCATCCAGCAGGCCTTTTCTCCAGGATATTAGACTGGCCTGGTTATTGACCCATTGTGTGTCACGGTGCGGCTCGTCAATCAGGAAATAGGCTGCAAGCAAGCAACGTAAGCCAAATGCATTAACAAGTTGGAGTTACTAGCCTGATACTGCCGAGAGAAGTAGAAAGAGAACAGAAACCAACGAGCGCAGAGCCATCCTGATCAACCAGACCAAAGAGAACACAAAGATATAATCCTCTTTTTCGGCCCGTCACTGTCACCGCCAACCCCCTGTGCACACGTGACATTCGTAGTCAACATTGTTCCGTGGTTGATCCGGGCTCCTGCTACGATCAGTCTACTTATGTACCGGGAACACTTGCACAACCAAACCCGGGAAGTGTTAAACGCGAACACAAGGTAAATGCCAAAGTTAAATTTATAGATGGCAGGCAACTATCAAATGGCATTAATAACCATAAAATAATCTCAGTTAAAAAAAAAAAAACCCTACTCGCAAATGTGCCATCCACACGGCATTTATCATGTTTGCTATCCTGCTGTTATCCTGCTGACATTGTTGCCAGCGTTATATATTATGTGATGTGACTTGTCTAGTGCTCCATAAGGCCTCAACCACGGAGACAATGCTCTCACTCTATCCTGGAGTATTTGACAAATGACAACGGCAACTTGTTGTGACGTACAAATTACGCAGCTGTAAGAGCATATACAACGCTATAGCAACACAAACACAGTCTTTACGTCAGTATTGACACATACGAACAAACAGTAATTGTGCAGTTATGGTACACTATGGCACAGATAGAGGTAGTTGAATGGAACATCAATGCATTTTGATTTCTACACACTCAACTATGACGACAAGGTGCTCATAGTTTTGCATGGCCCCATAATTCTCCTTTTAAACCAAAGTTTACTCTTGTAGCGTGCACGAAAAGCGAACGAACCGAAAGGCAAACACTACATTCAAATTCACATGCCGACCGCCTATTTATGGAATTTTGATGTATTTATAGTTGAAACAGTAATTTTATCAACCATCACACCAGGTTTTTCCTCGACTCCACCACTCACACGTATCCATTTACCCTTAACACAGGACCTCCTACCCACTAAACACTCACGTTTGGTTTCACTTTAAGATTATGCTACGTTCTAGTACACCCCTCACCCTCACACTTCTCCTTACTCTCCTTCTAAAAGTCCAAGCCGTAATAATTACGTTCCACACAACACCCGATTGTAGTGGTAACTCCCCAATCGGCACTTCAGACGTAGCTGAGCTTCGTAATCGGTACAACATTCCAAATACACATTCTCTCCAAGTTTCTGAAAATGCTATGAATCTGTTGATCGTGGCTACTACTGAAGATGGATGTGATGGTCCTTTGTTTTATAGGAATGCCAGAGCTGTGAATCAGAGAATGGGTGAGGGGTGTTTTGAGTTAGGGATCCAGAGTCCGGAAGTGGTTTGGAGCTGTTATACATTGAATGATTTTTAGTTTTTTTTTTTTCTTCCTTTTCGTTTATTTACTTCATTCTTTCGGTTAATGTTTAAAATTTGGTGTTACATTGATGTTGTATAACTTCAATTCACACAATGTTTGATGATTTATAAATGTTAAATACATCTCATAAATCAAAAGCGCTGGAAATGTATTACGACAGAACTTGGCTCAGACAGACGCAAAACCGTATAAATTCAATGAAAGATGTTCTAGACTAATTAAATGAGCATTTAAAGGGCAGAAATGGGGCTGCAACCAATAACAGCGAGACCATCTGAAAACGAAAATTAACGTGTAAACAAAGCTTGGATTAGGAGAGAAACTTACTGTAGTTGTTGCCTGTGCAACAGACGGATTGGGTTTTGCTGTATATATACAAAATAAAACCAATCAGCATGAATTCCCCAGTAAAGTAGAGAACAATGTACCAAGAATTGCCACCAATACCGATGACGGAGAGGGGGGTGCAGTTAAGACCGACTTGAGCAGTGATAGCGTTGACATCGACATTCAACAGACCGAGGAGCTTGGAAGCTTCAGCGGACTGGGCGTTTTGAACGGAGTTGCAGCAGTATTGTTGAGCAGTATTGCAGGAGTTGGTAATCTGAGCAGCGGCGAGGGTTGCAAAGGTAGCAATAGCGAGGACTTTGGCAAACATTCTGAGTGAAGGAGAAGAGGTTGGTTAAACTGGGTAGATTTGGATGTTCGAGTTGGAGTGTATGAAGTGGAACGATTGGAGCTTTTATACCTAAGTTTTGGACTCCGTTGTGCGCTGGCAATACTTAATTTTACATAACGAAATACACAGCGCCGATGGAACTAGTAATTTCAATTGAATTATATCGTTATGGTCCAATATTGCAGTTAAAACCCTGCAAAACCTGTGTGCAAACAATTCCGGTTTCGGAATGTATATCGATTGTCAGATAAGTATTCATCTCACCTCAAAGGATATTACTAACATTGATTTGGAATTCGGGATCGTGCAGCGCGATGAACGCCGATATAACGGTTATTACCAAGAAGAGATCCTCAGACAATCCTCCGATCACAAATTACCGTCAAGTCGTACGTAGATTCCTGTTCACTAGTCATCATTCAATGTATCATGTATGATTCTATGTATGCAAGGGATTTACAGTCCAACGACCAACCCTATCCTGATTAGTTGATTCTCTATCCCCTCTCTCTCTCTCTCTCTCTCTCTCTCTCTCTCTCTCTAAGCCCTGTCACCCTAAAATTATTGAGGTCAGCGATGTATGAGCGGGTTGGATCGAATAATCCATTAGGCCTACTCGGAGAGGTAATAACTAGGTAATGGGTAACTTGGATTTTTGAGAGATTCGGACCTTCGAAAGGAGTCGTAGCTGGCTCTTCCCCGGTTGATTATGAATAGACTAGCCCAAAACTACACGACCTAACGAACCGACGCTTAGTTCCTTTGCGAGAACGATCCCCTCCATTATCGCGACTGAGTACATCATCAGTCTATCTGCTTATTACAACTAAATTCTTTACCCACCCACCAACCCTCAAAACGAACGCTAGATGCAACCGAACAGCGAGCCCCCACGCTCACTCCGTTACATTGCCTGGTCACTACGTCGAATGACTATCTCCCCAGAGTAAAAAGTTCTTGAATCTCGGAAGTTGGACATGGTCAGACGACGAGGTCTCCTATCCCAAATACTTAATGTGTCCTCGTTACGTAGGTTTATCATATTAATGCCATTACATTCTTACAATTATATGAGCAACGCACAAACAAGAGTGGGTTTCGCAACATCTCCTCTAGGACGAAGTATGGCAAGTCCCGAGTACACCACTCCCTTACACACACGTTATCAACATCTCCTCCCCTACCCATGGGTTTTGTGGTACCCGGGAAGTGCGACTCCTACATAGCAGCCGCTGGCTAGTTTATGGACATTCAGGAGGAATATTTTGACTTGGAATCACCTTATTCTTTTAAACAAAAAACACATAACGCCGTGAGATTCTCAAATCTTTACTAATAAACTTGTCCATTTTCCTGTATCATTTTACAATCTAAATATGAACACCTTTTATTCGTCAAGTCTCTCATTTGAGCTGAGAATTTCTTGAACGAGTTGCAGTTCATTTGAAGGTACTAGACAACAACTCAATCTTGATATGATCCACCAACCTCATCGCATTTTCGTTCCTCAGTTTCACAACACATTTGTAAGGTTTTGGGTGACTAAAAAAGGGTCAACAATGAATCTGACTGATATTTATGAAGGAAAACTTACCTAGTCAAACCTGAAGTTAAACCAATAACGGGAGTAATCTCGACTCCATCTGATGTGATCGCCTTTTTGATATTGAAAACTGACAGAATCGTTGCCATTGCCAACCACAGACTAACGTCCGCTAAATGGCGACCTGGACATATTCTAGATGGACGAGTTAGTATAATAGCAAATTTTCGATAATTCTTTGGAAAAAATACCTTCTTCCAAAACCAAATTGTGCTGAAGGGTGCGGTTCACCATTTCCTCCTTTTGATTTTGGTAAATACCGAGATGGAAAGAAAGAGCGGGGATTGTGATAGATAGCGTCGTTCAGGGCAATACCACTATCATTGTTCGGTCAATATAAAACATTAGTACTAGGAACTTGGAAGCATATTATCAGCTGTACTGTACGTACCGGACATTGGCAAATATGAGGGAACCTTTCGGAATCAACATACCTTTGTATACATCATCAGACATAACTCGATGTGGTATACCTGTCAATGAATAAGAATAAGAAAGGGGGTAAGTATTGATCACAACAGTCATTGTCTTGAGTGAGCCTCCTTACCTAATGGTACAGCATTCAACCACCTACAAAAGACGAATATTAACGAGCCAAACAGTGACAAGAATTACAAAATACCTATGGCATTCTTGAAGAACACATTCTATGTATGGTAATGAATCTCTGTCTGATATCTCAGGCAGCCTTGAGCCTCCAAGAAAAGAATCAAGTTCGGTTTGAGCTTGTTCAACGCATTCAGGATATAACGTCATAGCTAACATGAATGTTGATAGCGTGGACCAGGTCTTCATAAGGTAGGGTTACCGAGGTGTGCATCATGATGGAGTAGATGTTTGGAAAGATAACTTACGGTGTCCGCTCCGGCACAATAGATAACAGCAGATGCACCTTTTACATCCTCATACTCCTCTGGCGATTCAATATTCTCTCGATGCAATCTTTCGAGATGATATGAAAGAAAAGAAGGTTGCGCAGTACCTTCTGCCTGGTATTATTCCATCAGATGACAAGAATCATAACGTCAAAGTCAAAGAATAGAGCATAATTCAGAACGGTACTTACCATCTGCCGCTGTACTTCCGCAAAGGGGTATTCATGCATTCTTCGAATAGCAACGCTAAACTCTCGAGACCTTTGAGCGAAGAATGTACCGGGAATCCATGATGGTAGATATTGTACTGGTCAAGAAGAAATTAGTTGATGTTGTGGCGTTCTTATCATCATTGGCATGTCACAACATGATGATTTAAGGCTCCTTGAACTTGGTACGTACATATTGGGAAAAGATCAACTGGTGTACTTCCAGGTGGACCGCAATGTGTGAGAGCATAACCACTGTCTTTGGCAATCTGTATATATGGGTCATCATCAGATTCTGATATCTGATGACCATACGCCACACGCATAATTATCCCTGTAGAGAAACTGGAATACAGGAGAATATATTGATGTCAGAGCGATTTGAGAGGGCCACTGAGACGTACCGGCGTAACATAGTTTCTCGCTCTTCAGAGGGACTCTCAAGAAGATTCACTACTAATCTTCTAGCTTCAGATAATTGAATATGTTGGTATTGCTCGATTTTTTGTTTATTGAAGGATTGTTGAAGAAGCCGCCTATGCCTCTGAAATTTCTTGCCATAGCCAAGGAATGATAGAGTAGGTACCCAGCCCATTCTATAAAGATAATCAAAGTCTGTGATCTAAATCTCAAACGTGGTACAGAAGTGACCTACATATTGAATATGGGAAAGTTGGGTCTATCGCTATAGTTCCAACTACGCTTCTCCATGAGGTCAATGGCAGCCTCATCTGTGTTCAAGATTATCATATTTCGGTTAAACACGCGGAGGAGCATCACATCCCCTATATTGAAATGAGAAGTATATGAATATATATATACGAGGAAAACATGTCGCAAGTACCGTATTTCTTTGACCATTCTGCGATTGTGTCCTCTGGTGACTCTGGAGGAATGAAGCGAAGATGACCCAGTATTGGATCTGCTGGAGGACCTGGAGGAAGTGGTAATGCATGGGGATTTCTTCGTTTCATCCAATAAATGAGGAGAAAAGCGCAGAGGAAAAGTAGAACGAATGTCATAGTCCTTTCTACTATAGAGAGAAGCACTACTAGAGGAAGCATCTTGTGGTAGGAACTTACAATTTATATACTGCCATAGAGTCGCCAGTCACTGGCTCTTCTGCTATTATTATTAGTAACATTAACTATCATTCAGAACTTATAGAGTAGAATAACTTGATACCCCTATCATCAGAGAATTCGCGTTCTTACTTAGAAGATTTTGGATAATACTTTAGCCAATGTCACAATCTATCAGAACATGAGCGGATCGGTGACAAGCAGTGACTGAGAGGCTTCTTTGACAGAATGTGAGAGGTTTATAGAGTTATCTTGCCACTCTCTAGGCATGCCAAGCGGAGGGCGTTCAAATTCAACAAAGATCATACCTTTCCTTTATGGTAGTACATAGTAAAGCCTGGTGCAACGGCGGCCGAAGGAAACCCTCTGACCATTTAGTTATCAAGTACGATCTATAGATGCTTTCTGACTGCTAAGTCTATCTTGAGTCTATCCTTCATCTTGAAAGTAAAGATCATGTCACTGATTTGAACTTTGATGAAGTGATGGCCTGTGAGAAAGTCAGTTAGCCATGGTCATGTTGACCAGTCAGTTGACTTTTTGACCAAGTCATTGACTTTCTTTTTTTTTTTTTTTTTTTTTTTTTTTTTTTTTTTTTTTTTTTTTTTCATTTAACATCCCAGAGGCATGTACCTCGTGACGGACGATCGATTATCACGGTAGCACAATCACCAGTCGGCACCAGTGCATCAGTGAGTTACGGTTTACTTGAAGTCGGGCCAGGCGCAGATGAAGGTGATCCTAGTAGTATATGCATTTTCATCATTGCAATCAAGTTAGATTTATTGAAGAGATAAGTAGTTGGTTGTTGTGGGATTGGGTGCGAGACGACTGCTTCCGTCAGTCGAACTTCAAGACCGGTTTCGTCGTTATGAGAATAGAATGTTTTAGAGTTTTCGGGATGAAATAGAAAATAAATTTGAGAAGTTTGCAACGAAAATAAAAGTTGAGTGGGGGTAAGATTCACTGACTATCTACTACATTGTCCGTAGTATTTATACTAGATTGTTTAATACAAACGAGGGCTTTGAAGCCCGAAATTACAGTAAGGAATGAGAATTACAAATGCCCGAGACTCATGACTAGGATTAAGATTTCAAAGCATATGGGAATTTGAATGGAATAGAAAATGTTTGAAGCTAGAAAAGAGCAGTTGAATGCTCAGGAACAAATGTGGTGTTGAACCACGAAGAGGCCGAACTTCGAAAGGAGAAAGAGAGAAATTAAAATTTAAAAATATTGACATACTGGTTAACGGGCCTCGAAGTCCTTGAATATTTACAGTAAAATAGTTCCGGTTTGAGGCTGTGATTTATGTGCAGCAATTGAGTTATAAGTCGGCTTCGGCCTTGCAAGGAGCCCGGTCGCCAGTTAAGAATGGTGGCGAGAATTGTGGAGGTAGATTCCCACGGTCGGATGCTGTCCGAATTGGGAACGTCTGGTTGAGACAGTGTCAGACACTGACACGTCTTCACATTATCCATTACAAGTACACAATGCTGATATCATACATCAATTTTATCATTCATACATACATACATACAGGTAATCCCCGGTCTAAACGAGTCGAATAACTAATGCCGAAGTATCTAACTCGACCCTAATCCGATCAATCAACTTCATTGCTTTCTCGTTCCTCAACTTCGCGACACGTTTGTAAAGTTTTGGATGACTGCAGATGCCGGACTACATATGAGTCACGTCAGAACTATGAAGAGATCATGAACGGCAAAAAAGGACTTACAGATAGGGAATAAATCAACAGGAGTACTTCCTATAGGACCACAATGTGTAAGAGCATGTCCGCTATCTTCTGCAAATTGTCCATGAAGATCATCTTCAGATAAAATCTGATGTCCTTACGCAACTCTGATAATGATTCCTGTGGAAAACCTGATAAAAGTCACATGTGAGAAGACACTACACGCCCGTCCCAGTTTGATAACAGATTTGAGTCACGAACGTAACATTACAAAATAGTTTTGATTGGACACTCAAATGTCATTCATTTGATTGCATCTTACTGTATAGTTTCGTAGATACATTCCATATGACTTTGATATCTAGAAAACAATCCGTTACACAACCACATAACAGTTTAGTAACAAATGCCCACTAGACATCTTGTCTTTGCTTAGTCATAACCAAGGGCTAAGCCCACTACCCTGTCCACTGCTGCTGTCCACCGTCGACTTGAGTTGGCACCTGAGGCTGCACAAAGAATCTTCACCAATATACAACGATCCTTTAATACTGGTACTGGTTTGGTAAGGGATCGAAGTAGAGTCTCACGAATGCTAATGTGATTGGCATTGTGCAAAGCGTGCATATTATTATTAATGATGTATTGTTGGGTACTGAGTATTGGAATATGTGATCATTGACCATTCCTCTGGCACTGAAGATTAATACAATCATGTTGAGAATTGAATGTAAATAATATATCCTCACCATCACCACCCTTTTGTTACCCTCTCTTCGCCTTTGGCATTGTTATTGGAGATATTACTACACAGGGTTGAGAGTGTGACCATATGAGGGTCACACTCATAACACGTTGACAAGTCTTGCGACTCTTGCCAACACATTAACTCTTTTGAACAATTTGTTTGCACCTGCACCACTGGGGCCTTGCAAACGTCCTGTCGAGGATATTTCACAGTATGCACACCGAGTTTCAAAGAAGTTGAGGTTTTAGGTCGACTAGGAACAGCAGGTTGTCGAACACTCGAAGGTGCTTTTTTATTTTATATATAATATAAACTAATTTCTTTTGTATAGTTACCAGCTCCAAGGCACTTGTGAACATATATGCTGGTATGTGCCCTTTACTGTCCCTAAGAGAAAGAAAGTATGTATTTCATTTTTATAATATAATTTTTACTGATTCTGATTTAGCAACATATAGCATATTGGATGAATACAAGAACTTGGTTACTGCAGCACAGGTGGAGAATGATGGATATTGGGTGCCCGCTGTTTCACTTGGTTCTGAAGTCCATCCGAAGTAGACTCAGAAATGATGGTACAACAGGAGGACTTGGTATAGATATATAGGGATGTCAATGAAATTGATGGAGGGTATGAAGATGGGTACTAGGTGCTAGAATTTAGAGTAGTACTGGAATTATTTTACCAATACAATAATGTTTTTTTCTAAATTTTCGCAGACATATCAATGATAGTATTCCGAAATATTTCGTGACAGGTATTAATATGTGCTATTTAAGTGAGTAATATGTTGTAAATTGGGTACTATATTAATAGTTGAAATGTTATGTACCAAATATTTGGGGAGAGAGTTTTGTAATATTCAGGCTAGATATCTACTGGATATTTTAATCTAGTGGACGTCTATTTAGCTTGAGTACTCAACTGTCATCACATGTCACACGGACTGTTTCTGGCTGTCGCGCGAACAATTTGTGATGATCAATCATCAAATATGCACACGATCACAGATTGGGATGGGCGTGTATGACCAAGATGAATTTGCACATACCGACGTAACATTGTCTCTCCATTCGACTCTCGAGCCAGTGAGAAGAACTTGCATCATGCCAACTGAGGAAACATTTCAATACAGTGACATATGAACAGTAGTGTTCTACACGCGAAAATACATAGTTACATGCCTGACTACTAAGTAACAAACGAGTAGAAATTATCCCTCTGAACAACCGGTATCTATTCAACAGAAAAGATATAATAGTAGAAGAAGAAGGCTAGAAGTAAACATAAAACTCTACTAGGTGACAGCGACCAATTCAGAATAACTTCTACGCGGAAGTATTCAACTCGATCTTAATCTGATTAACCAACTTCATCGCATTCTCGTTCCTCAATTTCACAACACATTTATAAGGTTTCGGATGACTGCAAAATTAAATGCGTAAATGATATACTGTAATACCATCAAGAGTGTAAACTCTTACCTAGTCAAACCAGAAGTTAAAGCAACAACAGGAATGATCTCCGTTCCATCAGCAGCAATAGCTTTCTTGATATCAAATAGAGTAAGGATAGTAGACATCGCTAACCATAAACTGGCATCTGCTAAATGACGACCTGGACATACTCTAAAAAAATTAAAAAATTAAAGTCAGTTTGGGAGGTTTCGAGCTGATTTTGTTGAATTGCATAATGACAATCATCTCATACCTTCGTCCGAATCCGAATTGAGCTGAAGGATGTGGTTCATCATTACCTCCTTGTGATTTAGGTAGATATCGGGATGGGTTGAATGTACGTGCGTCTCGATATACGGATTCGTTCAAAGCAATACCACTATATATATGTAATAAGCAAATGCAATTGACGAGAATAGTGAATTTTTTTCTTTTCGACGTACCGTACATTCGCAAAGATGAGAGAACCTTTTGGTATAAACATACCCTTATAAACATCATCAGCAAGTGCTCGATGAGGTACACCTATTCCCAAAAAAAATGTAAATAATAATAGTATATACCTAATTTAACACAGGAACTCACCCAATGGTACAGCATTCAACCATCTTAAAAAAAAAAAAAACAAGGAGTAACAGTCATTAGAAATCTGCTCAGGACAAAACAAGGGAGAGAAAAAAGAGTGATTCACCTATGACACTCGTTGAGTATACATTCCAAATAAGGTAACGAAGATCTATCCGATATTTCAGGAAGTCTTGAACCTCCAAGTACAGAATCAAGTTCAACTTGAGCTCGTTTTACGCATTGAGGGTGCAAAGTCATTGATAACATAAATGTTGACAAAGTGGACCAAGTCTTTTCAAAACAAAAACAAAAACAAAAACAAAAATTGGAGAGTTAATCTCATCAATGTCAGGGTTTCATAAGGATTCATAGGCACTTACGGTATCAGCACCAGCACAATATATAACAGCAGAAGCACCTTTTACATCTTCGAATTCTTCTAATGTTTCATTGTTGTCTCGATTTAATCGTTCGAGGTGGTATGAAAGGAATGATGGTTGAGCTGTACCTTCGGCCTATATTAAAGAAGAAAACGCCAAGAAAAAAAAAATTCAGCAATGATATAGATATGTAAGTTAAAGAGGTGAACGAAGAAAGGAAAGAAAAACAGGGGATAAAAATAACGTACCATTTGCCGTTGTACTTCCGCAAAAGGATATTCATGCATTCTTCGAATTGCTACTTTGAATTCACGAGCTCTTTCAGCAAAGAATGTACCAGGGAACCATGATGGGAAATATTGTACTAGAAAAAAAAAAAGAAAAAAGAACAGGAGTTGTTGTTAGGTCAATGCTAGGATTGAAAAATTGATAACGACTCTGACTCGGAGGGACTTACGTATTGGGAATAAATCAATAGGGGTACTTCCTGCAGGACCACAATGTGTAAGAGCATGTCCACTATCTTTCGCAATTTGTACATAAGGATCATCATCAGATAAAATCTGGTGTCCATAAGCCACTCTCATAATAATTGCCGTAGAGAACCTGGTTAAAAAAAGTTGAGATAATATGTGAGAAATGCCCAAGAAAATATCTGAAGACTAAAATGGACACAAATATGTTTCGATGATAGACATACCGACGTAACATTGTCTCTCGTTCATCGGGAGGACTTTCAAGTAAATTAATGGCCAATCTTCTAGCTTCTGCAGCCTGAATATATTGATACTCTTCAACTTTTTGTTTATTGAAATATTGTTGTAAGAGTCTTCGATGTTTTTGGAATTTTTTGCCATAGCCCAGGAATGTAAGTGTAGGTACCCATCCCATCCTATCGTAAAAGAAAACGAATGAGAATGAGCATTCAATGCACATTGTGATGAATTAATTGTGGAACATACAAGTCTAGAATTGGGAAATTAGGTCTATCACTGTAATTTGCACTACGTCTATCCATGAGATCATTGGCTGCTTCTGCTGTACTCAAAATTATCATATTTCGATTGAACACACGAAGGTGCATTACATCGCCTGTCGCATCATATATTGTTAGTCCAAACCGCATTCATAGATTTTATATATAAAGAGAGAATAGTAACCGTATGTTTTGGCCCATTCAGCGAACGTGTCTTCGGGTGATTCTGGAGGAATTAAACGAAGATGACCAATAATGGGATCTGCTGGAGGTCCTGGAGGTAAAGGTAAAGTAGAACTCTTTCTTCGTTTCGACCAGAGTGTGAAAGCACTGGTGGCGCATAGCATGAGGAGAATAATTCGTTCCATGTACAATAATTGTGGTTGGGCTTGAGCGATCGATGAAGAGGGATGAGATGCTGGGACCTGGAACAAATTGAGAGCTTTATAAATTTTTAAAAGTGCCGACATCTCCTGATATGCCTTATTCGCCCTCCACTCCAAATTGTGCAGCAGAGTGGATATTTATGTAAGTCGACTAGGGGATGGGCCGTACCTCCTTGCCCCTTGGATCTTGAGGACACAGTCAATATATATCTTTGACAAGCATTTAGATACACGGTAATATCGCTTGACTAGCCTACCCAATAGTAGTTGAGGTAGGTTACATGTAGGTTAGGGTGATAGTGTTGTTCAACAGAAGTTGGACGTAAGAATGTAAAAGGACTCACGGTTACGTTGTCTGAATGTTATCTCCTGTGGGTGTGGTGAATAAGATCTCTGGTCCCGAGTCATAAGTTGTAGTGATGCCGAGAGTGATTTTTGAATTGTTTTGACTCTTGGGTGTGCCTTGTATCACTTGCGGTGTGATTGAAGTTGAAAGAGGTGATTATCTTTGATGTTTCTTCCCAGGGGAGTGTGATAGTTACCTACTGTAAAATGGGTGTCAGTGCTGGTGGTGAGATTACAATTACCTCAACCTAAAAGTTCATAAATATCGACGCGTATTGGACATTCAAATGGATGGATATCATAGAATTAAGTTACTCGCGGTTTGGCACATCGTGGAGGTTTTCGGGAGCGCCTTTAGGCAGGACAATTTACGGTTAGTCTCTGTGGAGGTAAGTATTGATATTTCTATGGATGATGGTGGATTTACTCTGGAAAAGTCACTAACTGGACTGATTATTGTCAAGTATGATTTATTGCATTGGTATGGTCTATCTATTTACTCGCAGAGGATTGAACGGACAATGAGTGGAGTTTCTAACATCATGGACATCCCCGGAGAGTCGAATGCCGAGTGACCAATCAAATGGTTGGGATACAAACCCTAACCTCAGTCCGGGGATGTTGAACTTCAGCTTGTTCTCTCCCGATAAAACATTGTTACATCATACCTGTTCAGAGGTCAGTATACGTCTTTCATCAACCCCATTCTCAGACTTAAACCATGGGCAGTACTTACTCGTGCGGTCGAAGCGGCCGCGTCATTTCATCTTATCAGTTTTCCTAAGGAGACCGAGTTTATATACCGTACGTGTTGTTCTATGTGGTGGAAGGATTACGACTGAATGTATGCGATGTAGTGTGCAATATATACCACTCATCATGTCTGCGAGGGAATACTACGAGTCAACTCCGGGCCAAGCGTACATTCACCTCTAACTCTTGACGCGCTACATACTCACAATGCATTAGATACCAATCAGCAGATTCCTTCTGGAAAGGTGATCAACACCAAGCATCGACGTCAGACCCAAAACATTTTATTCCAAATTCTGCTGCATTTTCTTCATCTTCTCTCCCTCAGTACAGTTCACCAGCCCAACCTCTAAACATTAATACATCACAACAACAGGATCCTCTACCGATTCCACCACCCAAAATCTCACGTATCTCAGTATCTTCACCACCTCTATCCATTCCTGCTCCTACTCCTCCTGAACCTTTGGAAAGTCCTCAAACGGACCATAGCGATGAAGAACCGAATACACCTATAACCCCTGCGCGTTTTCCCCCACATATGACGTCGCAGCCAAGACCCGAAAGTACACTTTACGTGAACGAACATAACCATCACAACAACCACGACCAGCACTATCCCAATATGCCTGGAAATGGTCCTCTTACTCATACTCGTACACCATCCCTTTCTTCAGTAGTATCCTACTCAACAAGACCAACGCATTCTAAAAGACGACGCGAAAAAGAATTAACAACCTATTCCAAAGAAACATTAACCCAACTTTTACTACGTCAAGAATATGAGGCACAAGAGGCAAGACGACTTTTACATATAGCTGTTTCTAAACTTCAAAATACTTCGCAAAGGTCAGCAGAAGTGGATTTGATGAAACAACAATTTGAAAGTGAAAGGAAGAGGTTGTTGGATGAGAGGGTTATTATGAATGTTAAAGTTACCGAGGCGCTTATGCAAGCTAAACAAGAATCCGTTAATGCTCAACAAGAACTTTCACTTGTCAAGCTAAGGCTACGACATACTGAAGATGAACTGTACGTTTTTCTTTTTCTTTTTCTTCTTTTTCTTCTACCTACAAAACGAACAACTCAAAATCCAATTACTTCTTCCTACAGTGATAGAGCAAAAATAATGATAAGAAGAGCTGAACAAGAACGTGATGAAGCTGAAAGTGTAGCTAAAAGAGCAAGAGATGCAGCACGTCGTATGAGAGAAGATTCAGCAATGCGGGAAGCTAGAGATCAAGGTCGTCAAGAAGGTTTTGAAGAAGGTATACGACACGGTCGAGCTATAGGTGTCGTTAAATCTGGTTTATCAGCTTCCGTACCACCACAAGAACCAACACCTCTTCCATCAGTTGTTAGAGAAATTGGTGCGAGTAATGGAACACCAGCACCGGTATCAGGACCATCTCAAGAACCGTCAGGAACTCATTCTAGAAATGTTTCTGGAACTCAAGCTGTTGATCGAGTTTCTAGAATAGATTTTGAAGAGACTGTTCAAAGGGTTAGAGAAGAAGAGAGAAGGCGGTATCAGGATGATATGGATAGGATAATGGAACAGGAACGTGAAAAGTCAAAGATAGCTTTTGAAAGAGTTGTTGCGGCGGAAAGAGATAAAGTTAAGGAGATTGAGATGAGAAGTATTCAAGAAAGGCAGCAAACTGCCGAAGCGTTGAAAGTTTTGGAATTGGAGAAGGAGAAAGAAAGGGAATTAAGGTTGAAGGAACAAAATGAACGTGAAAGGGAGAGAGATGAACGTGAACATATGAGACGAAGGGAATCAAGGGAACGTGAGAGAGAAAAGGAAAGACAGAGACAGGAGAGGGAACGTGAGTTAGAAGAAATGAGAGCAAGAGATAGAGAAAGGGATGAAGCTATCGCTAAAGCAACTGCTGCTGCCACAGCAGCCGCGGAAGCTGCAGCGGCTGCTACCTCTTCTGCAATGGCTAGAACAAATACACTTCCCGAAAATGAAGATTCTGATGATGAACATAGAGGAATGAGGATGCCAATGCCTTCAATGCCTTACCTTCCTATGCCTGCACCACCTGTTGGAATGTTACCTTCCCAATCATCAATAACCACTGCTACTATGCGAATGCCAGAACCCTTTAGTATGCCAGAACCTACCATTCCTCGATTCGGCTCTTCCCAACCCAATCTACCAACAACAGTATCTGGACGTACGGGGAAAACGAAACAACGCCGACCATCTATTGATTCCCAAAATTCAGCAGCATCAAATTTAACAGGCCTCGAGCTCTTATCATCTTTCGAACAAATGCAAAGAGCTGGTTCTTCTGGTTCTGCAAATAGTGCTGGTGGATTTTATTCAAGACCATCTTATGGAAGAAGTGATAGAGGAGGTGATGAATTAAGAGTTATACCGGAAGATGCTAGCTTAAGTTCAATATCACCTCAACCTGTTCGAACTTATAATATGCCGGAACCTACCATCCCGAGGTTTGGAAGTGGACATGTTAGAAGAAGTTCAGGTAGTAGTGCTAGTAGTAGTTCAGTTGGTATGCCTGTACCGACTATTCCAAATTTTGGGACAGGAGGAAGTGTTGGTTCTGAAGGTGGAAGAAGTACAAGTGGAAGAGGAGGAGGTGGAGTTAGTTTCCCGGAACCAACGGTTGATGGACGAGCTTTGCATAATCGGTCTTCTTCAAGAACTCAAACTCCAGGAGGATACAGATCTTCGAATATATACTCCAACCCTGTTTCTGAAGGACCTGAAATGCCTGAACCTACTATTCCATCTATCGTTCCCGATAGGCGTTCTTCTCGTCAACAAGGAGGAATGGGAATGCCTGAACCTACTGTTCCATCTATTGTTCCCGATAGCAGGCGTTCTCATGGTCAGCAAGCAGGGATGGGAATGCCTGAACCTACGATACCATCTATCGTCCCCGATACTAGGCGTTCTCGTGGCCAACAGGGGGTTGGCATGCCTGAACCTACTGTTCCATCTATTGTTCCTGATGGTAGGCGTTCTCGAAGTCAACAAGGAGTGGGCATGCCTGAACCTACAATTCCATCCATCGTCCCTGATGATAGACGCTCTCGTGGGCAACAGGGAGAAATGGGAATGCCGGAACCCACAGTGCCATCCATTGTACCTGATAGGCGTTCTCGTAGTCAACAAAGTGGAGTCGGAATGCCTCAGCCGACAGTTCCATCCATCGTCCCCGATACTAGGCGTTCTCGTACCCAACAAGGAGTGGGCATGCCTGAGCCAACAGTTCCATCTATTGTTCCTGATGGTAGACGTTCTCGTGGTCAAAGAGGAGTAGGAATGCCGGAACCGACAGTTCCATCCATTGTTACCGATGATAGGAACTCTAGGCGTACTGGTGGTCGCAGTGGAGGAACTTCAGCAGCTGGTCCAACAGGTCCAACTCAAATATATATGCCAGCCGCGCCTAAACCTGTGGATATGGATAGACTCCATCCGGGACATGCTAATCGAGATTCTAGTAATGGAGGTCGAGGAGGTTTGTCAAGGTCAGATAGCCACAATAGTGCTGACCCCTCTAGGGGTGGTTCATCATACGATATTGTCGTTGAACCTCCGGTACGTACATTTTGTTTACTTTCTTTCCATATCCCATTTTTCTGATAATCTCTCTCTTTCAAAAGTCCCAACCTACTTCCCCAGGCGTTCATAACGACCCACAGGCACCACCACACAACAATTATCTGAGTCCATACCATGCTACACTACCCTTACCACAGGCGGTACAACACCATCGGTTACAACAACAACGAGAACAAACCCGAGAAATCGAATTGCGACGACGACAAGGACAGCAAACAGAGTTAGTGCCCACAGAACCAAATACACCCACAGACGATGAAGGAGGCAATACTTTACCTCAAGGATTTGTACCTCAAGTATTCACACCACACACTAGAGCTACCACACTCCCTTCGTCAGCAGAAGTGCCAGAAGGATTTATTCCACAAACGTTTACCCCCCATACGGCTCCACCATCAGCACTTCCGACGGATAATGTTGATGGCAATAATAATATGCCAGCTGGATTTGTCCCACAAGTGTTTACTCCACATACAGCTGCACCATCAACACTTCCTGCGGACAGTACTGATGGACCACCAGGATTCGTTGCACAAGTATTTACTCCGCACACAGCTGCTCAATCTGCACTTCCTGGTGATAATAATGAAATACCCCCTGGATTTGTACCACAAGCGATTACGGATGCAAGAACTGGGGTAACAACTCCACTTGTTGGTGCTACAGCATTGCCTTCTACAAGAGGAGAAGAAGCCTCTTCAAGAAGAAATTCAATTTACACGAGTCAGACTGTTCCGGGTGGTTTTGGAAGCGGTGCTGGTCCAGGTGCCGAATATCATTCACCTTATAGACCAACTTCATCACCTGTATCAAATGAACCACCTGTTATACCTAGCTTTGCGTACGATGACGATGATATTGATAATGGTAGTTCTGGAAGGCAAAGAACAAGTATCTATGCTTCAGGATCAGGAGGGTTTACACCTGGAGGATCTAGTAGGAATTTACCAGGTAGTGGTAGGAGTAATGGTACACCTGCTGGTGGTGGAGTTTACCAAAATCCATTGAGAGGTGAAGAAGATGAAGATGGTGAAGCGGATAATTTATTGGCTAGGAATACGAAGATTAATGCGACTGCTCATGTACCGAATGTTGTTTCAACGACTAAGAAGGGTAAGAAGAAGAAGGGAAGATAAGAGGGTTGTTAACGTTGACAGTGATAAGTGGTAGAGTTGTGTTTTCAGCATAGGTGATGTTTTATGATGTTTTTATTGGTTTTATTTTTGGGGTTTGTGTACCGTTCAAGTTTTTGATTTTTTTTTTGGTTCCCTGTTTTGCATTGTATATACGTCAGTACACGTTATCATTTAAGATGATGTTGCTTATATTTGTCTCTAATAATATGATATCGTTCAAATGCTACGATCCTCAATTTCGTGTGATATGTAAGAGTATAGTAGGGGTAATTCTCCCGATGGGCCGAGATTGAGAGATATCTAGAAAGTATTATTATTGCTTCAAGTTCTTATTTGGCGTGAGATCTTGAGACCGCGACGAGTGAGATGCCTCGTTTATTAACGACCATGTTCGCATTAATCCTATAGCGCAGAAAAGTGACATCGAATCAGAAGTTACCAAAGGTAAAGATTTAAAGTAAGAAAGATTTTGAATCATTACACTAAACTTCGGAGTGCCAGCATTTCGGGTCAGCTGGACCAGTTGTTGATACCCTTCCTCCGACAATAAATCCCCACTCCAACACGCTGTTGGCGCAGTATCATTTACGCCAATCTGGTGCCGAGGGAGGGTCGATAATTTGCGTCGCAGCACGTAATGGTGAAATGCAAGCCGTGTCCCCAGTGCACTAATACCGCATAGCATAGGGATCCGTACGTCAGTTATGAGTTCCCGAACGCAGTTCCGCATCTGAATGTCCGCTGCTCGTGATTGCTCAGCTCCTTGGGATGGGCCGTGATTTGACCTCGACTAGAATATAAGGGTTTGGGTATTGATCGAGGCGACAATGAAAATTCAATTGAGTCGTTGATAGCGTGACATAACCATGAAATCCTCGTTAGGGGAAAACAGATAGTGCAGTATTGTCTAGTATTGTGTTATGGGGACGATAGAACAAGGATTCTTGGGTAGCGCTGTTCACGCCACCATTCCTGGTCAGGCATATTAAGTTGTGGCTCTCCGCACATGATAAGCAGTTAGACCTCTACATTTTTCGAATGGCGACACTTACGTTAGATCTCAGAAATGACTGTCTTATTTGGACCCGAAGGATAGCTGTAACTTCGACCATCCGGCTCTGAGTCCGTTCTCGGTATATGAACTTAGTCATGATCTCCGTATTTTGGATGTTCAAAAATAAATATATCCTAAATGGATGATCAACCAAAAGAATTCCATGATTGGAGTTGAGATCTCTACTCCCTTCGATATCGCAACAATTTAGTTCACAATATCTTCAAATTCAATCGGTTACGAGCACAACATTGGCAATTTCAAAACCCAGCGTATCATTCGTGTTGATTAAGTTTCATTTAGAGACAGCATCGGATGATGTCTTTGTAACCGTCCAAACCATCGAGAACCTAAAAGGGGATGTATCACTGTTTTTGACAAAGAGACCGAGAGAAACCCCCTAACCCCAGTGACTATTTAGAAGTGAGGGATTTATGTTGACTTTGATATTTATTCCTCACGAGTATCTATCTCAGAATTACCTGGGCCTTGCATACACACTATATAGCGGGAAGAAAGTAAGATACTAAGACCTGTATTAAAGACAAAGACAAAAAAGACATTATTAAAGTTTACTGATGTACATTTTATAAATTACGCAATGGAAGGTGGATTTCGAAGATGAAGCATAAATTACAAAGTACTCTACAGTAAAGTACCTACCGAGTATATGACACTCCGAGCGGTGAGTATAACAGTCTGCTAGAAGTTCCTGGCAGTCCTTAGCGCCCCCCTTGTTTAGTGTTCTGTTCCGCTGAAGGAGGGAAACTCAACCACCCGTGACGTATAATTGATATCACAATGGAATCCAAACCTGAATATTGAATGTATAGCACCCATTCTTAGACTCAGCATGGATAGTATACATCCACCAAATTGAGTCTGCATGATAACCACCTTTCAACGAAAGCTTCGACTCCTCGGACCATGTAGTCCGTGACTCCGTGTTCTTATACATACTTTTGCTGCAGATCTCAGCTTTACAGATGCTCAACTTCTCTTAGCTTCGAAATCAGAAAAATTCATCAAACAAGCATTGAACTCTAATAATACAATAATTCATACACCTTACAACCGCAACTTCTCGCCTATCTATCTACACAAAACTGATATCACGACAAGCCCAAGCGAACAATTCTGGAAACTTGAAAGAACTGAATGAACATTTTACCAATGCAACCTATGTGTGGGGCATTGGTATCCACTCGGATTTTTGAAAAGATATAATTGATGATAATCTTCAGCGTCCCACCATTGAGAAGCGGGTTGAATATCTGTCACGATCTTGAGCCCCTTAGGTATGAAGTGTTTTTCTTTGACTTCTTCTGTAACACGCTTGGCTATCGCTTCTTGCTCTGGGGTATGGTAGAAGATAGCGGATCGATATTCTGATTCGTATAGATCAGCATGAGTACGGTAAAGAGAACCCGAAAATGTGGTACAGGTTTTGATAAATTAAAGAGCATAACTTACGGGTCCCAGTATCAGCACCTTGGCGGTTTTCCGTAGTTGGGTCATGAGTACGATAGAAGAATTCTGAGAAGGTTGCGAAATATGAAAATGAAATAGTGTTATTGATAGAAGATACACGGTCGCCGTTAGTGAGAACTAAACACACAGAAATGTGATGTAAAACTCACCAACAAGTTCAGCATAACTGACCACGCTAGGATCAAATTCAATCTTTAAAGCCTCCGCGTGGTCAGTTGCACCACTACACACGGCCTTGTAGGTGGGGTTTGCGGCATCCAAATTTCCTCCGGTGTACCCGACGGATGTTTTCAAGATTCCCTTGTTCTGAGATGGCGGATAATGTTTTAGAAAGATATGTTCAACACCCCAGAAGCATCCTGCGGCAAAAGTGGCGAGCTCTGGTTGGTTTGTGGCTAATGGAATTAGATTAGCCGATATGTTTGTAGCACCTGTGAGGGAAAGCCTTACTTGAGCTCATGGCTGCACGGAATTTGGAATAGTCTTGGATGGGCTGGGTGATGTTTAAAAGATGTTTTATACGTCCGAGCATGGGGGATTCTTACAGTAACAGAGTACAACTTTATATTGCGACATACTGACAAACGAATGACTAACGACCAACTCATCACGTGATGATTCCTCCAATGACAATTTAGCCAGGTTTTAACTTATCATAGTTTTTTCTTACTAATACAGTATATACATGCTTCGATGTGTTTTGGGTGACGGGCTCGGTACGAAATGGTGAGTCCAATTTATATGTGATCCGGAGTCGGATTTCCAGACTTTTGAAAATTATCCGAACCTGTATTCATTAGTAAATATCTTGGGCATCTTGGCTCTGGGGGTACTAACTAGAAACGACTTTCATCGATTTTAAATAACTCTGTAGGTATGGAATAGATATGTATGGGGTAGTACTCACGCGAATCAGATTTAATTTGACCATTGTTAGGGAAACTCTTTACGCTTCTATCTTCGATAAAGCTCGCTATTCCACAGTAAGACTACAAAATATGCATTCGCAATAGGCCACTCACGCGAATCCGGTGTATGAGCTCCGTCATTGGGAAAGTTTTTTATGCTTCTATCTTCAATAAATCTAGCTATTGCCCAGCCCAGTAGTAAGACAAGGAACAATATATCTATAGTGATCACTCACGCGAATCAGGTGTAGGGGTCCCGATAGAGTTGAAGTTTCCGAGTCCTCCTAAGACTCGTTCAGTTTTGGATTCACGAAGTCTATAAATATCCATTATACTGACGAACGATATTGCTAGCTGTTATCCAGTAAAACCGTGAATAGTACGCTGAGTTCGTTTCATGATACTCACAAGAATCTAGGGTGTGTGACCCCTGTACATCGAAATTCGCTCCTAGAACCGAAATCAATATAACCCTAATCTATATGACGTCTGTGCCAAAACCTCGGTGCTTACGGCGTTCAGTATGATCAGGGATCAAGTTGCCGATTTGGTCAATTTTTTTGTCAGTGTTTCCTGGTGGTATGTATCATTAATTTCTCTCACGATGAACAAGACAAGTTGTAAGTATCCTCACTAAGGCTTAACGATCCCGAGGAATTTATCGGAAGTCCATGAGAGATTGAAAAAAGGAAGAACATAAGGAAGGAGCAAGGTCGCATCTTGGTATCTTTGCGTAATGTGGTGGTTCAAGTCGAAGGAAGTGGTACTCATAAACGACACATGCGATCTTAAATATACGGGCTGGTGTGAAAGTACCAGTATCCTACTCGCGGACCTGGTACGACTGTTATACGAAATCAGGCCTTCCTTGGAGATAATCAGTTCGTGTGACATTTACACGGTGGAACGACGAGCTTCTTGGCTGCTGCGCGAAATGATCCTCCTCGCGTCCCGTCAAACTGACATCCCAGCGACATCCTCACAAAGAACGATTAGCATGTGACTTGTTGCAAACCAAATTAGGGAAGGAAAAATCCCTCCATGGTTGTACCCTATCATAGCTTTTTATAAGCGATGTTCCTATGGTCTTCTGTGTGTATGATTGATGCTATAAACCATTTTTAAGGATCACTTGAATTATCAATATATATCATAAGTTCGTGCGGAGGCGATTCATTTTCAATTCTCCGGATCTCGCACATTCACCGCAGTTTGTGAGCATTGATTAGATTTTTGACGAATGGGCACTATGCACGACTTATAGTCACAAACTGTTCAAATTGAATTTTCCATCCCATCTATGTATCTTACTCTGGATATATATACGTACAAAAGAAATTGATCCCAGTATTATGAATGATTTCCTAAAATAGATTTACATTTCACGATTTGAAATATGTAAATCTCGCGATCCCCCATGATCGTGATCCTAATCGCCGCATTACATCTCCCCCACTCTCTACCGGAGCTTAACACAACAACTCCCTCGTTAATAGTCCGGCCGGACTTAATCACAAAAAAGTGGTCAATATTCAAATGTGGTGATAAGAAGCCGTGATGCTTACCTCCTGGATGCATTTTAGCTGTCTCGGACAGGCCAGCGAAGGGATCTGGACGAGGGAGACTTGTGATATCTCGATTCATGGTAGAGTATATGTTTTTGATCTCTGCTTGTGCACGCCAGCTCTCTGCGAAGAGACCTGCGTTGAGTAACAGAACACAAAAGCAGAACATATATAGTGTCCGTGTTGAGACGGTCCATGACACCGACTCCTCTAACAGCTTTGTCTCCGATTTAGACTCGAGAGAGTCCTCACTATTAGAAGTGGATAGCAGGGTTTTTGTTTCTTCTTCATGGTGGGAGTGCATGGTGGTATGGGGGAGAAATTAACGGGATAATGATAGGTTGACAGAGTGGGACTATATCGTCCACGGCGTGTGCTGTTAGTCAATACTATTATGGCCCTCTTTGGAAAGCCAATCTGTGTACCGAAACAGGAGAGAACAGAGTCTGTTTCACCATGTTATTGTTTGACTTGGCCTAAAAGAAGATCATTGCAACCCACATGCCTGACAGTCTTCTATTGCGAAGCATCCGAATGAGAAATCAGAGCGCTCCATGATGGGAACAGGCTGTATCAAGAGCAATCGTATCGACGAAGACAAATATGTTCATATATGGCCTACATCTGTGTTGATCAAATGAAATTGAGCTATTAATGGTACAGGGTGTTTATATGTTGTTATGATTTCCAAGGAATTCGTCCTTCTCGGACAATATCAGAAGCTGTTCCCAGTTACGACACACATGGAGAACATCCATCCCACTCGCAGCAGCAACTACATTTCCATTAGAATATTGTTCTGAGTGCGACGGTTCTAGTGTTGTATCGGCATTACAGAGGACAGCTTGTCGAATGATATTGAGACAATGGTGTGCTCGGTTCTGCTTCTCCCGATCGTTTTCCCAGCCAGGATTCATATAAAGATGCCGCAAGGTATTCAAGCAGGATATTTGATGATATACAGAGATGAACTGGCCAGTTTCGGAAGAGTTGACATGTATGCCTGTAGCATGGTTTGAAGGGAGTAAGGAGTCCCAATCGTTGTCATTACTCATTCCATAATGCCCATTGGCATCGACTAGTTGTGCCACCTGCTCCAAACGGAGAGGCGCTTCATGTTTTTCCGATATATATTTGTTCTCTGTGACATGGTGAAAACAGGTTCTTTCCAAAACCAAGGAATTCAACCTTACCTTGAGCTTTCTGCACTAGAAACAACGCTTGGAAGTCATTCCAAGTCAAGGATGCATTGAATACCGTACTGAAGATCAGTAGGAGAATGAAGGGCAAGCAGGAGACTAGTGGAATGCGGATGTTATCGGAAGAAGTTTTCATGAAGAAATTTCGGATGTTGATTTGAGTGAAGGAGTTCTAAGAATGTGGTGTAGAATAAAGAGAGATAGATAGAGAGAATGATAATATGCAGGTGTGACTAGTATGTTATGATCTAATTCGCCTACTAAATTGGTGATGATTGTCATCACCAGGCTTCTGTTTGTGATTCATCACGCGAAAAGCGCCCGGACCGCACTCGGTTTTAAGTTTTGTCAACGACATTGAGCGGTCGGTTTATGATCATTGCGGTGTATTGCCGTTGAGAATATACTTTATAAATTACCCATACCAGATGCTTTTCCGATTGTGGGTTTGGCTCAGTCGAACTGGGCTCATGTCATGTTGAAGCAGTTTTCGAGAACCTTATCGGAGTTCGTGGACGTTCGTGCATGTAGCATGAGACTCCCATACAAACTGTATTTTCCCGCAGTTTCAAACCTGAAGTATTGGTTCCGCCGACTATCGTCTATTTATCAGGACCGATCTCCCCGGGTACCTCCCCATCGATCTTTTGGTAATATAAACAGAAGGGATGTTGAGCCCAATGCCCATTCAAAGATTTATACGAAATGACTAGGATACTTCTTGTAATTTTCTTCCATAAAATGTCTTATCTGAATCCAATCTCGACAAACATGTGCAACACCATTAGCTTCTCCATGCTTTGGCTCCAGAGTCAAGTCCAACCCGCATTGTAGACCCTGCCTAATATAGTTATAACAATGATGGGCGTGACCTAACTGTGCTTCCGTTGGTTGCTTCCCGACCTTAGACTGTGTGAGGTCGTAACGCATGGCATTCAGACAATGAAGTTGGTGGTACATGGTGACTGCATATGATTGAAGACCAGGGTTTAGGACCACCCATCCATTTCCCGGAGGCGTGAGCGATTCCCATTCCAGAACGTCATGGAGGCCATAGTGTGAAGTGTCGTTGAAAACCATCATGGCATTCTTGACATTGAGAGGAAGCTGCCGTGGGTAACCATCAGCCACCAATGCTGTAGATCACAATGAGTGCAACTACATCTCCCACACCAGAGTACTCACGGAAGTCCACATGATTTGAAACAAGAGATTGCAGTTTTGTGGTCAAAGAAAAACGTAGGATGTTGAGAATAATCATTAGCCCGCTTGTCGCAGTGAGTGTGATAAATGTTAGATCCTAGGTTCATATAGAGTAAGCAAAGAAAGAGCGCTGTGTAAACAAGACGTATACCTTGCTTATGTTCATGTGAATGTCGCCCTGTAAGGAGAGGAGTCAATATTCAATGCTGAGGGTATTATAGAATTGCTAGTGATGGCACGAATGAACAATTAGAGTCTTTCATCATTGCGAGTCAGAGATCTATTTCAAGGGGTCCCTTTAACACAGGCCTGTTAAGGGCTAGATCTCCACATCAGATTCCTAAGACTTATTTTAAGATTTCAGTTTTTTTTTTGATAAGTACATATATGTACATGCGACCAAATTAATATGATCAAATTTGGCATCGTGACGACATAGCATTGCCACACACACCTAATCCCAGAAACACTGCTACCACATATATAAACTACATCATGCATTACGAGTTGAAAAACATTGTGATTGAGGAAGAAAAAAGAGAGAAGACAATGGCCAAGAGCTTTAGAAGTAAATACAGATAAACAATAATTGGGACTAAATTTTTCTATACCCCCTGTTTTTGGGCTCCGAATATCATCCCCCTATTCTTCTGTTAATCGCTCAAAAAATCACCGACAATCCTGAAGAACTTTTCCCGTTCCTCGAAGTGGGCCATATGGCTCGATTCCTGAATAACCATCAGTATCGGTATCACCTCACACATTAACGAGACACACCGCAAACTGAACCCATCGGACATGTGGAATCAATTTGAAAAAGGGTGCCACGCAGCTGTCAGCCGCTTCATCCTTCCAACCATTTGTGAGCAGAGTTGGAACTGTGATTTTATGAGCTTCATCATAGATCGTCCAATTCTTGTTGGGACCAGTGATATAAAACTCCGCGGGGCCGTTCCTACAAAGTATATGTCAATTTTTTGATCATTTTCCTGATGACTAGAAAGTTACCAACAGTGTAAAATAGACAGTTGGATCCTTCTCCAACCAAGCGAAACTCTTCTGTAGGGGTTCTGGCATTGGGTTTATGGTGCAAAGGTGTTTAGAGTAGTAAACTTGCACAGCTTCCTGATACTCCTTCGACTCCGTCTTTCCTTCGTGTTCGCATTTGTCAAGAGTATCTTGGACGTCCTGTGGTAACTGCCTTCGCATACCCTCCTGCGCCTTAATCCACAGCTTATTACAAATTGGTGCGGACATTATGACTAAACGCTTCAACCCTCCTGGTTGATGAACTGCGTGACGTGCCCCTAACATGCCGCCCCATGAATGTCCAAGAATGTCATAGCTGTCATATATTCCGAGGTGCTCCAACAATTGTTTGAGCTCGTCAAGGAACAGCTTCTCTGTCCAGAAAGTTAGGTCTCCCATCTTTTCGGGTAAATGTGTCGATAGACCATTCCCAAGTTGATCATAAATGACAACAGGTATGGACCTGTTCATCGTAAGATCAGAACAAATGGTAAGGTAATCCGAAGTAACCCCGGGCCCGCCATGTAATGCTACCAATGGCCTTGTACCAGATTTTAGGTCACCATAGATCCTGTACCAAGTTTTGCAGGGCTTCCCTGCGTTTGGTACCTCCCAAACCATTTCTCCTTCGCTGGTTGGAAAAGAGTCTGACTTTGCGGTGGCATCGGCCGACATTGCAGTAGGGGCTGTAGCAGGGATACCGAAGAAAAGACCTAAAAGCCGCTGTATATGACGGGACATGAGAGGACCGATTTATAATCTTCTTTCAAATAGTCGATATAAGTACTTGATGGCGGAATCCAAAAATGGACGTTCTCATCATTCTTGCATTACTGATGCTGGGAATTTGAGCACCAGAGCATATGGCTCAAAGGTAGGAGGATTCAAGAGACCCACTCCTATATACATCATTCCCGTCATACATACATACATAATTAAATTATAAAAGGTTGGATATATCGCAAAAAGAGGGTAAAATTCACAACGGGCAGTGATGGGTATTCAAATTGTGTTTTTGTCGAAGCTGTAAACAAACTCCAGGAGCCTTAGTTTAAGCGCAGTTAAACCGAGTTCTTTTCCTTGAGGCTAGTATTACTGCCGTTCGTAATCTTACTCTTCGTGGTAAGTGTAGGCCCTGTATCACCAGATTGGAGGACTGTGTTGCTCATGTTATTGTTGAAGTGCAGATTAGTATTAGTTTGAGCAGAGAAGTTATTGACAGTGGAGGAGGACCAAGCGCGGCCTTGCAACACGCGAAGGATGATCAACAAAGGTGCAATTGACTGAAAGTTTGTTAGAAAAAAGGAACGTATCATTGAAAGGCAATACCGACCTGGGTTTGTCCAAGTACAGGAAGTGCCAAATTTTGAATGGGGCTTTCCAGACCATAGCTGACGACGAAGATAATTCCGTTAATTGAATATATGGCTGCGGATTCCACAAGCATAGACGTGACGGATACATATTCGGATCCAGATCCTGCCATTACTGCCCGCATTTGATAACGCATGAAAAGAAGTCGAGCAGCGATGCATGCAGTGATTATGACAGTTAGAGCGATGGAAATAGACCAGTATGGAATTGCAAGATTAATGCTGATGGTTGACCAGAGAGTAATTCCAGGAACACAAAGCATGACGATGAGAACGAGGGATAGAGCTGTAAAATAATCGTTCTTATTAACATGGCCCCTGCGACCGAAAAACGTAGAACTAACCGATTGACGCCAAATAAAGGATCATTGGAAAAACCAAAACATACCAACCATGACGACCAAAGAACATCCAAAAGCGATAGAGCTGCATTGTCCATCAGCATTTTTTTCCGATCCCGAATGGGAAATGTTCTCGTACCAGCAAGCCGTCCTGGAACCATGTATTGATGATGTAGATGACATTGCAAGTCAAACCAACGGGACCCCCACCGGTTGCGAAGAACGCTCCTGGGCCTCCTTCGACGTTCCGGAAGTCTACAAATGTCATCTCTCCAACTTTGATGTTTGTACCGTTTCCAATGTTGCCCATTATGAACAGTAATGAGATGTAAATCATCAAGAACCAATCATATTTTGTTTTCGACCTCTTTCGAAGCAGAATTTGGAAACACGACACGAATAAAGTGAGATGGATACCTGTTCACATCAATCAACAACAAAGTTCCCAATGTGAGCACATACATACCATAGGCTATAGCCCCCAGGAAGAGTCCATCGATGATTGTCCGTTCGTTGTACAATTGATCAGGAGGGCCGGGTGGAAGTACGACAGGGTCGCTCATGGTGGATCAGGTTCAAGCGATGTGGGCAACGTGTAGACGAAGAACCTTATACCTGAGGTTTCTTGTGCACAAGGACATGTGCAGGAGTTGATGCGTTACGGTTTGAGTCCACTTTGCACATGGCTGCTGTCGAATCAGAGTGAGGAATATGGTCACACATGTCAAACAATGGTAACATGAAGTGACAGAGGGTAGCAGTATTACCGACGCATTCTCACGTACTGTACCCAGGGCTACAAAGTGGAGATCACATTGGAACTGAAATAGGCGGCTAGCGACTCTTCAATTTGGCTTAGTTCATGTTCCACACATCAGAATAAATGATATTTCCACGAAAAATGTCGTATGAAACTTCCATGTCGCAGTGAACACCCCTTTACAACCTCATTTGATGGTTATTCCAATCCTTTGAGTAACGTAAGTAATGTTCAATACCCTCAATCGAGCCTCAATGGTTACGTATTACGTACATATTAACACCGCAATAAGGGTTATCAAATTTAGACGCTATGACAGCAGACAGCTGACTCTTAGCAGACTCCTGGCAGACTCACACTTTGGATCTCCTGGTCTCTGGCAAACATCAGGGCGACCACGTCAACATTCACCAGAAACATGACGTCGCCAGGAGATGGTCGTGCTTACTTCCGAGAGTCAGTGCTTCCCCCGTCAGGGCTACATCATAACCAGGGCGGGAAATCAATATTGGCAGATTGAATGTGGTATGTGGGCTCGATTTGCGCATCATCAGTCACATTACAGCTGTCTGTATTGGTTGTAACAAGAGATATGAAGCACTCATTTCCTCACTAGATCATTTGAGTATGCTTAATTGGCTAAAAAAAAAAGTATTATACCAAGACGGCACGTGGAGTCTGGGACATACTAATGGGGACCCCGCAACCGGAACAAAGACGCCCGGCAGAGAACCTCATAGTGAGCTTCGATGCTATACATCTAAAATGCCGGAGCTCATAACACATCTTCTTTCATAACCCTGCTGTAAAGAAGGGTTGCTTCATTAAGGAATCGTGTTCTCCATTCCTATTGTGCAATGTGTATGTTCTCATCAGCACCAGCCGAGATAGCAAGGTTTTGGAAAAGGGTTTCATGTGTTACAGAAGATTTAATTGGCTCCGAATTCGTCTTGACTCAAATGAACTGAAGAGGCACTGCTTGCGAAGCTGACTCGATCGCTTCAACTGCGGTAGTCGCACCGCTCACCAGTGACAAAAGATAACACACGGTGTATAATCTCCCATATCGCATCGGATCTCCGCGTCAACACATCAATTACTCGAATGATTTCTACTCGTAATGTAGCAGAGACGGACAGCGCCGCTCATTATGAAACAACATTCGCTCTACAGGGACAGCTCCCACACATCAAAGTATGGCTGTTGCTTCTGTGGCAATTTTGTATAAAAGCCCAGAGACAATAGTGGAGATTCTTATTCTCGAGCCACTCTTTGCCCTCACTCATCTCCACTATGCGTCTAACATCCACTCTCTGCACACTTATGATGCTCTCTGGTGTCATTGCTGCTCCAATAGTTCATACTTCCCGAGGTACGTTGAAGAACATACTATGTCATCGTATTCGTTACTATCACTAACCTAGCTTGTCATAGATGAATCCGGTGTCCAGAATTTTAGAATCGTTGGAAATCCCACTCCAGACTCAGAGTCCAGCAACCCCAAACGGGCCATGCCTCGCGGTATGTCAAGTTCAGAGTCAATCTAAGTTATCTAATATTGAATTTCTTCCTGTTAGATGTTCCACAGAACTTCAGAATGGCGGGTAACCCTACACCCGACTCACTTGAATCTGGTGCAAATCCAAAGCGAGCTCTTGGTAAATAGTACTAATCATCGAATATTAGCATCCGTACTCACTTTCCTCCTTGCCAGAAGCACGCGGTAAAGAGAACTTCCGAATGGTTGGAAACCCAACACCAGATTCACAAACCACTCCTAAGCGTGAGCTTGAATCTCGAGGAACTCCAAACTTTAGGATAAGTGGTAATCCCACACCAGACTCGGAGTAAGATTCTTCTTAGTGGGATGTTGCTTCGGTACCACCAATTTCCATTTTTCTTCCATTCTCCGTATCGACTCGAGGCTCACAATGCACCCAGCTCTATTCGTATTACTAGTACCGTGTGTTCGTTTTTCTTTAACTTATTACATATCCGGTTTCAGAATTCAATATTTCTAAATCTATCTATTACCTCGGTGTATTTAATCTAGACTTGTACATCGATTGTAATATGTCACAGCCAACAACAATTTATAGACTTCTCACATATTATTGATTCCCCACACCCGATCAGTATACTACGAGTCAGTTGTGGCTCAGATTGTGCTTGGAGATACTAGTAGACATATGTATACATACATAGCACCAAGTCTAGTGGAATCTAGGAGCCGTCCGGGTTCCTTCACTGAAACCTAGATATGTACTAGCATTATATTGCATCATTATTGTAAAAGGCTGGCAGATGCCCTAAGGGTGACGCGGAACAACCTGATCTACAGAAATAACCCCAAGCTTCAAGGATCTCATCAAATAATAAATCATTCTTCGCCTCCGAACCCACACACCGGATGTAAGGCCTGATGTGTGTACTTGACCCTGAGTATAATAGATAATTGACGATTAGAGTCCGCGTGCCACTGATGCGGCTCGAAACAAATGGCGGTTCCGTCTTGGTACCGCCCCGCTGGGAAAAAGTCGCCCATGAATAAATTGATACCCTGGACGCAGTCCAGACCAATGGCGAAAGAATGCCCTTTGCACTTACAAGGGAAAAATCGTGAGCGAATGGGAATATTTCAGATTGACGTACTCTGAAAAAAATAGAATATCTCCGAGGTTCTCATGAGAATGTAAGCAGCCACTTCTCGGCTTAACTCCATCCTTGCGTCTGGAGAATTGATGGTTTGTTGTGATTATATAACATTGTATATCATCCAGCCTCGGACGGATGTATTGCGTCGATAAACACACGTTAATATTCGACTCAAAGTTCTAGACTTCTTCATATAGTCGAAGCATTACAGAACTAGAAAACGACTGGTATACATGCTCTTATCTATACTATCTCGTGTTTTACCTAGAGAACAGGTTCAGCGGATCTTTAAACACAATCAGTTTTCTCCTTGAATCACCGCACGCGCCATAAAAAGAAGTCCATATTTAACATTAAATTATTTCCGTTCAAGTTGCATACGCCGTGGGCGCAGTTTCAACAATAAGGTACCATTTTTGGTTCAACATTCGAGTTTCAGCATGAGCTCTCGGGGGCCCTCTTAAATCAAAATAATATCCTTTAATCAAGATGTGCATCGGAATAAACGAGAAGATCGCAACGATTAAAATATCTTTCCAACTAATCTTTTTTTATTTCCTAGGAATAATTCCTTATTAGAAGCGACTATCAAAACTATTCAGTTTCATGTTGCTAGCAAGAATAGCTCCCTAATCCTGCCGGTTCAACGGTGTAGGACCCGGTTCAGCTCTACATAGACCGACATGGAGGGCATCCTTCGTATTGGTGGGACTCAAGTTTTGAAGGTCTACGTCTACAATGATTCTGAGTACATCACATGTTGAATGACGTGAAATGGGAGCGACGTTTGAAGTCACATCTATGTCGCTGTCAGTCTAACATTATCTATTGGTTGCATTGGCAGTACTCGGGTGTTTAACTTTTCCGTTGGACCACGTAAGACTAAGTATTTCTTCAGAAAACGACGTAGTTGTGATGTTGTTCTCAACTGTCCCTGGTGTGACGGTGCCATAAAAACTTCAACTATATTTATTCTTAGACGTTGACACATGAAGTAGGACGTTGGGCAGACCCCTTTTGAGGGGGATCTTCTAACAGCGGAGATCAACTCTCCGACGCCCCTCCAGAAACAGTGCCATCGATTAGTTGTTCGACAAATCGTGACGCCTGTTCCGGAAATTGATTCTACATCTGAATATCATATATTCCTGATAAGTTGATTCTTCGAGTACTTGTGTATCGAAACAGCCAGCTTTACTCGGGTGATGCTTGTAGAAATGACTTTACCCCTGGATAATTTTGATTATTCTTAAGGGGGGATCAGCTGCGTACCTATCGCAACATCGCTGTCTAGGTGACAGATGATCAGAACAGTATTTATTGTGCTTCTTGCATTGAATCAAATCCTAAAGCTTCTTTTGATGCCTGTAACAAAATATGTCGGGTGTAGAGCAACAGAGTAGTCAAATGTTCATCAATTTTAGTCGTAGTAAAACTCGAGGCATGAACGCCAGAAATTGGTAAATGCATTGATTAAAATCACAATACATAGCGGAAATCGCGGTTTTGAATGTCTGTAAGATCAAGATATTCCTTAGATGAACAAGTAGCTTTAGATCAATCAATCATGTCTCATATCGTACGCATTGCGCACCTTGTCCACGCGGATCTTGTGAATGGAACCATCATCGTTCACTTTCTCGACGCATACTTCATCATAGGTAGCATCTCGTGTTTCCTTGTCGCGTTTTTTATTCTCCTTGTTCATGATGAAACGCAAGAGTAGCATGAGAGCGGTACAAGTCAGATAACAAGCTCCGATGATAATCCAAGGTATGTGGTTTCTAGAGATGAATCAAGAATCAGCTTGAAAATAATACCATTGGATTTGATTGGGTAGACCTTGGGCGGTATTGGGCCTGCCACATAAATGGGCTAGCAGAGTTACCAATGCAATATGCCGAAAGCATGATTGTATTGACTGTAATTTTCTTGGTATGTCCTGCAGTAACAGAAGAAACCCACGAAAGCGCCAAGACAAAACCTGTCGTTCCAACCCCTGCCAGTACGTTTCGTTACTGTGATATTAATACACAATACTACATCCACATACCTGTAATCCAAACGGAAAATAATAGTCCAATTTTATTTTCCCATGGTAAGAAATTCACCAAGAATACACCCAAGATGTTTGGCATCATAAAAATTGCGGCTATATATGCCCGACTATTTGGGATTCGAGATGCAATAGAGACTCCCACCCAGATTGTGACGATCTCCACAACACCATCGACACACGCAAGGAGCGTTGTTTGAAGAGGTGTGAAACCGAATCCAGTGACGATGATCTGGCGTTGGTTAGTAAGGGAATTTGGCACGTTGTCCAGTGCTGAAAAGAGTGCGAAGAGCCATGTTTTTGGGTCGTGTAGCGCTTCTATCAGTCTGTTCCACGTTATATTAGCCGTTGATATCGGATAAATGCCCCAAAGTCCTACTGTTCTTTTTTGAAGACTTTGTTTTCGACACCGGTTTGGTTTTCCTGTGATTGTCAGTTGGCGCAAGCTAATATAGAACTTCGTAAAAGCCACCTTGATTCTTCTAACAGCGTTCACACGCTCTTCTCTCGTCAAGAACCAGGCCGTTGTTGGAGAATCGGGAAATAGAAACCTTCATAGTTTTTGTGAGTACTAATTTTGGAAAGAAAGAATACACAGACCAAAATGCTAACGCGGTCAGAAGGGTCAAGAGACCTGTTATGATCATGAGCCTAAGTGATTCATCAGTATATCAATATATCTCCCATGGATTGAGGTTTCCACCATTGCCAAGGTTCGAAAGAAGGAGTCTGAATATGAAGGGTACCGAAGCTGATGAAGCCAGATATAATTTGAGCTTGAGGAAGTAAACCATCTGTGTCAGTATCAAACACGAGATGCCTCAGACAAAGTATCTCACCGGTTCCATTCATTAAAACTAGTCGCATCAGCAGACTCAGTGTCGATATTGTGACACGTTTATGTTGTACTTACACCATAACCCTACCCGAACTGTTTGCTCATTTCGTGTGTAGAACATAGATGTCACGATCATGAATCCTGCTGTTATCGAGCCTTCACATGCGCCAAGAATGATTCGTACAACAAAAAGCCCAGAAAAGTTCTTGCATGCTGCATGAGAACAGAGGGCCACACCCCAGAGGAATACATTGAAACTAAAAGGGGATTTACGTCAACATATTCAACCTAAAGTAAAAGCACGTCATACTGACCTCATCCATTTTGCTACTGGAAACCTTTGTAGGCAGAGATTCTGAGGGAATTCGAACACAAGATAACTGAGATAAAATATAGTACCAAGCCTATAATAGCACTGTCAGTTCTAAGACGGACATCGTGTGTCAGAGGTATTGACCAATTATACCTGCCCAAATATTAACCTTCTTTATGAGAATGCAGATTTTATAAGAACACGTACTGGTTGGTGGTCAGGTGGGTCGCCTCCCTGGGAAATAATTTCAATTATACTTCAATGGGCGGAGTTAGGTAGGTAAGAGAGACCTTAGGCCTAGGATCGCGGAAGCCCCCAATGTCGTCTTATCCATAAACTGTATCCTACACGCAGGTGAGAGATATTGAAGGTGTGTAAATAAAGCCCAAACCAGTAAAGGACTAGATGGGAAGTGAGATTAGACCAGGAAGATCAAACAGAAACTATACTTACTACACATGAGGGGCATGATATGTCTATCGATCTTTTTGCTGTAATTGCGGACAAAAGTCAGAGTTTAAACCACAAAATATATACAAGTACTGCGGTACTCACCGTATTCTTTCTGCCTCTTCAGGACTTAACAACCCCTCAAGTCCAGCAACTAGCTCTGCACCAGTGTCCAACTGTTTCGAATACACAAAAGCATCCTTCTCTGAGACGAACTTCTCTTCCTTTGTGTTCTTGACCATCGCAGTGGTTCCAGGCTGTGAGAAGAGGGGAACACGTTAGTCCTGCACCAACGCCTTCATATATCAACTTAGGTGCTAGCTCCATTTTCATCCCTTCTACCAACTGATAAGGTATAGACATAGAACTGGTGTTATCATCCATGTGCTCTAGTATTGATTCAGCATGGATGGTAGAAACTCGAGCTTCTTAGCTTGAACTCTAATAATAGCTCTCAAAACACTGATTAGCGATTCGTGACATAAAGTAAGCACACGTTGTAATAACAGGCTCATATTAAATCTATACTCTCATTAGTAGAGAGCTGAAAGCAGAAAGTCGACAATGGATGATGCTTTGAAACACATCAAGAGGTAGGAAAGGGTAGACATTTGGCGGTCTTCGAATTTTGATCGAATTATCTCACGCTCCATCCATCACACCATAGATTAGATAAGGGAAAAGATAACAGACCTTCCCTTCCTCTTTCCGTGTCAATAACCAAAGGATACGAACTTATCGGTATTGCTCTTTCATTAAATTACACAACTGTGATAAAGACACACACCAGACACTACGTATTAACAGTCGCACACGAATTGTCAGGATAGCAAATACCTTGCGCAGCAAAACAAGGTACACAATTGATGCGATAACAAGGAGCAGGACAGCTTCCCTTCATTTCCTAAACCTACTATAATTATGATTTGAATGAGGAAATCATTCCACAAAAAATGATGTATAGTATCCCGGTTTAACAAGCCGACTCCTGATGCGGGGATGATATTGAAATTTGCTCCCGATGAACACGAACATTATTCTAAAATGTTTATAAGCGAGACATATAGACTTTTATCTAACCTCCGCTTATTCGTTTTTGCTCTCCGTTCAATACAGACAATGACGATCCCTGGGGCGATCACTGCGACGCTGACCCTCGTCAACCCACTTTAACAATGTACTAGGGACGGGATATTGAGTATTCGGGAGGATATATGTTCCCTGTTGTTCCTCTACGACAAGCGAACCCTTACCGATAAGGCGAGGCTCTTTTCTTGCGATCTAACCAGCGTAAATGTTCCCTACGCGATGCCTTTCTCTTTTTGAACCACAACATGAAAGTCACCCTGAAATTAGCTGGAATAACTATAAGTAGCACACCCTGTTCCTTGATTAATTCTCCATCATCGTTCTTACCAGCGTCTCCTCCAACCCCACTGGTGCCAGCTCAATAATCAAGACAACCTCTCTCTCCACACTTAATCTCTTCTTCACCTAAATCAATCATGTCTGGAAGAATCATTTCCGTCAACCAATTCACATTCTGCCTCGACCACGGCAACGAGCTTTGCTATACCTGCGACCAAGATTATCGTTCTAACAATAACGAGAGCGCAGACATCTCTAACAAGCTTATCGCTAAGCTTGGTCCCAACTATGAAATTAACAATGGCTTCTCTCTCGATGTATGTTACTAGTTTCATCATACCCCGAGCAAAGCTAATATACCCGAACCTCCCCCTTTTCCCTTTCCTTCCTTTTCCGATCAATTATTCTACTTATCTAGGAACGCCAACCTATCAACATTTTTGCCTATGGTGTAAAAGCAAATACTCATCATCGTGGTCCGCGGGCAACCGGTTCTTGCAATGACCATGCCAAAGTCGATTGTGGCAAATGTTATGACTGGTCAAATGTTATTGAGGCAGAGGCAACTGGTAATGGTTTTGATGCTGTCCGTGGAAGGACTGTTAGGAGCGGATGAATGTGTTGTCGTTTTTGAGTCGGTCACAAATTATACCACAAACTTAGAAAACTGGGATCGCCGTTTTGAATTTGTAAACTAGCACACCGTGGACGCTACGATATGTATGGTTCCCATGGAGTATATATTTAATTCACTTTATTTTCAAAAAGTTTCATGCAGTACGCGTCTTCAATCTGTCTCGGTAGCAAAACCGCGGGTATAACAGAAAACATGACGAAAGGTACCGAAGGTCACAGCCATATGAATAATTTGAAATTTGAGCTACATATCGGGCTCGATTCTCGAGTTGTCTGGACTTCGAGGCTTTACTGGGGTCCGATTCCGGACTGAGTTCAGAGTAATAAAACCGGACTGAACCAAAGATAAAAAGTGCGTAGGAAAATCTAGGGTTGTAGAATCTAGAACTCAGGCGCCCAACAATGATTAATGATTAATGATTGACGTCATGATGAAGGTGGTGTTTATGTTGCAGCAGATATGGGTACTCGCACTCACGCAGTTCTACTACAGGAAAACTTAGTCAATACAAGAAAATACATCAAAACAAAAATGGAATCAGGATACGAGGGGAGAGCTACTATTTGTCCATTACAAAGTTTCTCCTTCAAACCCAAAGCTTCAAACTTCTTAGGTTTTACAAAGCCAACAACCGATCACGATCAACATTCACCCAACTATCTCTCTTTTTCCTGCTAAAAAAAGACATATCACATGCAATCCACATGAGCTGCGGGAACGAAATATAGCGAGTGATGAGAAACACTGACTGTTTTTTAGTAGGAGATGATGTAGCAGTTGGCGCACCAATGACGAGTTTAACCGTCTTAACCTCAAACCCTCGGAAACTCAACGCAACTGAACATCCAGAACTAGAACTGGCCGAACCAGAGCTATCCTCGGCGTCTCCGGAAATCTCGTCGGAGTTGGAACGATTAATGATCAAATCTTGTTCCTCATCCTCCATAAGATTAGTAACAAATGCTTTTGCGATGGATAGATGTTTTGAAATGTGAAGCTCCACTTTACCATGTCCACCAAAGGCTTCGTACAATCTCAAAACAACAGTAGTAGGTCCAGAACCAGAACTAGAATCCGATATGACACTCCCGAAATCATCATATTCACCCCGTTTGACAGTTTCCAGGATGATGTTCCGGTTTCCGGAAAGAGTGAAGGGTGATTCCATGGAAGAAAGAATCGAATCTCCACCAGTTGGCATGGCACGTACTAGAAATCATCATCATCAAAATTTTACTCTGACAACGTCTACAAATAATATACTTACCACGTAAAGGCGAGTTATACAGGTAAGCGGCTTGGGGTACGTCAGACTCCAAGAAATGGCCTTCATGTGGCAATACACCCCATGAGAAATGATGAATACCTATGTACATACACCGCCATTAACATTCATTAACACATGTTAAGATAAATGAACATCACAACACATACCCTGGTCTTGTTCGGCATCAGGTGCAGTTGCAGCTCGTAATAGCGATATACGGAGGACGTTTCCAATACACGAGAAACCGTATTTGGATTCCGAAAGAATAGCGACACCATAGCCGAACTCGCTTAGGTCTGCGTACTGATGGGCTATGTTAAGACCTCCCTAATCTGACAAAAGATAAGTATCACAAACCTTATGTCCACAGACTTCAAACTAAGAATGCAACAGATATTGTTAGCGAATGACTTGAGAGTAGGAATGAAGCGTTACTGACTTTAGCAATGTCCCATGTTGTGTTCTTATGCGTTGGTCTCTGGACATAACCGAATTGGGTTTCGTACGTTGCATTTGGATTATGGATATCGAGTGGTAGTTCGACTAGACGAGAGTTCCAGTTTGCTGCAATCTTCAAAAAAGATAGAGAGAATGTGCGTACATTTCAAGAATTCATGACGTTGATGCCAATCAACGACAGCATCAAAGTTGAAGTAAGGACGCGAGTTCGCTTTGGTAGTGGCTGGAGGGTGTGAACATTAGAACATGTATAGTATAACATGGCTTAATGAGACCATACCAGCAATAGCATCAAGGGAAATCTTTCAAAGGGGATCAGTTTCTCATGAGCCATAACGTAAATATTGCAACGTACCGTCACAGTGATCAAACTCTGTCCATAGCGAACCTCAGCCTTGACGGCAGCCCGAAGTGGACCTTGAGCCACAACCGAGATATTAGTGAAAGCAAGTTGATGCGCTGTCTCAAGATGGTGGATTTCCACATCTGAATGTAAAAAAAAAAGTACACGTAAGCGAAGGTTCATATCAAATATGGTAGCGCGTAACACATACCCCAGGCATCCCAATAGTTTGGACGATCTTCGAAGATAACGAGACCACCCGTTTGTCCCTCAGAAATTAACTCGCGGCTATCAGGTTGATGTATGTCAGGATGTCGAAGTTAAGACACCATGAACAAGACCTTACTTGAGTTTAACGTCCAACAGACTGCTGATACGGCCATTAGAAATGGTGAGCTGTACGCTGGAGTTGCGAAGAACGAAATGGTTGGAGCCATTAGTGTAAACTATTACGTCATTGCGCTTCAGTGTCCTTGAGGTCAACAATCCAAAAATCTAAGTACATACCTGATACGGGTGACAGTTGTGCGTGTAAAGCGCTGCAAGGACTTTTCAGGCCACCAATATGACCACCGGAAGGACAATGCATGATAGCATAACCCTCTTTGCCATCATCCGAAGCCTGTAGGACCTGTGATTTAAGTGCAGAGTTCGCTTTGTAAAGGGGAATTCTGATGATATCCCAGCGAGGGATGAAGGTAGTATTATATCCAATGATCTTGTTGAAGCTCTTAAGTGCTCTCATGGTGGTATCTGGGGTGAGTGGTACAGATCCAGGGAAGAGTACATCCAAAGCCTCGTCCAATAAAGCTTCACCCTCCTCCTTTACTTCGGCATATAGTTTTTCGGCATCATCATATACCATGCCACTAGAAATAGGGTTAGAAGACAATATCATGGCAGGAGACGGAACCTACATGGCAGAACCGGGCAACACATCATGGACTATATGATACCGATTAGCCACACTGATGGGAAAATAAACAGCAAGAGATGCGTACATTGGTTTAGTAAAACCTTCTCCCAGCATGTGTCAATTCGCTCTTTGGGATAAATGTACTCTTTGATCTTCTCCGTCTTGTATAACGAAGCCAACGTTGTTATATGTTCAACGTCTCGCAGAAGGATTTCAGAATGGCGATTGCCCTTCTTGATAGAGCCTAATAACCAGGTCAATTAAACAACAACGGCATGACATCACTATCCATACCATGAGATGTATAAGTGCCACGATGGAACTAAAATATTGCATTTGCATTAGTTTCACCTTGTTATCATACTCATATATTTATCATACCTCTAGATAGAGTTCACCTTGCCTTTATTTATTGTCAACCAGAAATTCAAATGCTAATGTTTCACTCTGTACTCACCAATTAGGCAATGTTTTACCCGCCTTTGTAGATTTCTCTATGTCCTCAAAGAATTCATCGACGGAATGTCCCATATTAACGGGAGGTAGTTCTCTGTTCGTGTTGGTAACGGCACGAATTCGGCGCAACTGAAAAATGTAAAAAAAATGTGCTGAGCTTTTCCTATGTAGTTATAGATTTCGATTGAGCACTTACGTTTTCCAACATTTTTGGGAGTGGTCCTCCTCCACCATCGCCATTCCCGAAAACGAGAAGAGCAGTGTCAGAAGATTCAAGATTCTAAGGCACATTGTATTGTGATGAGCGGAGTTTGTGAGTATGAGAAACCACAACATACTTTATGGTTAGTCAAGCCCTTATTGACATCTCCAACAGTGGCCTGAGCAGTATAGGTATCGACTGTGACTCGTTAGAATATGTTTGTAGTACAATCGTCAATTTGAGCTTACCAGGGGTCATATGACAGAGTACCTGAGTGCCATCAATTCCAACCCAGTTGAAAGTCGAGTGAGGGAAAACATTACTGAATACCGCCATGAAATAATATCCGAGTTACAAGGACCACAATACTTACATATTATTCCTGATATTATGACGTTTGAGACTATATTCATGTCGATAATTAAGTAAATTAGCTTACCATGATAATTTTTGGGTAAAGAAATAAGACATCCCAGCTCCCCGAATAAGCTGGGGTAAGGCACCTGTCAGACCGAAAGAGTCTGGGAGCCACGCTGTGTCGCAGCGTTTTCCAAATCTTGTTTCGAAATATCTCTGGCCGAAGAGGAATTGACGGACCAATGCCTCTCCAGAGGGCATATTTGAATCATTCTCGACCCATGAACCTCCGACAGTATGGAATCGTCCGTCCAGCACTTTCTCCTTCACACGGTCGAACAAGGGAGGATAAAGCTGTTCAAGCCATTTATATTGCTGAGCCGAACTGCAAGTGAAACGGTGTTCAGGATATCGATCCATGAGATCGACCTGAGTCGCCCAAGAACGTGCAACCTTTTGTTGGGTAACAGAATATGGCCATAACCATGCTGTATCAATATGGCAGCTAGATGCAACTACATGAGCAATATAAAAAGTGAGAAGAAAGGTTTGTTCTTACTGGCCAATACCCACGATATTTGCTCTTTCCGGACCTTCTTTGTAGATATCTGCTCCTTTGCTCTCCCAGCCTTCGCCAAATATTTCTTCAGCTCTTTTTCTTGCTGCAGGAATGCTGGTAGCGTCTCCTTTCTTAAATACATTCATGATTTCGTTGGCAATCACAAGTGCCTTGTTTTGTAACCTGTTAGGTGAAGGTCAGGAACTAATTGAGTAATAACTCGTAGGTCACTTACGGGGTGTTTCCCGGTAGGGTGTCAATCAATTCACGGAGAGTTTGGAAGTCCCACATTAGTCGCCATGCTTCTTGGTTGGGAACTACAAGATCAGCAGAGGCCAAAGAGAAGAAGCGATTCATCTGACAGAATATAAGTATATGCTCGATTCCAAGTTACAATACTCACATCCGGAGGTTGAATAGTATCTCCATTCCAAGGCACACCAAACATTCCGTTGCAACTGGATTCGATGACGAATTCATAAACACCTTCCTCCCGGGCTTCAGGTGGGATAATAAATTCAACTCGTCGATCGCCTCCATAGCCACCAGTAATTCCTTGTAATGGCACTCCATCAACAGTAAATATCATTGCCTCACATCCAGGGTCAAATTCAACTAAAAAGTTCCGTTAGATAGTTATTGTGGGGTATTAGTAGACGATACATTACATTGAACACGTTCATACTGTTTGAAGTAATCTGGAATAAAGACAGTGACTTTCCACCAGTGGTTGGTCTAAAATTAAATGGGTGTGAGTATTTTTCACACGGTCAGGTCTTCCCCACATAGTACATACCCCTGTAAAGTACGAGGTCAATACATATAGCAACAGGTGTGTGAAGAGTACTCACAAGATGGTCCAAAGGAGTCACCCTATGTACATCGCGTAAGCGTATACACCTACAACTGAAAAACTACGCACCTTCTTCGCTGATTTGAACTTTTGTTTCATTGCTTCCTCAAATGAGGGCTTTGTAAGGCCCGGAGCGCTCCAACTTTGGTATGGCAAGTTCAGAGCATGTGTAATAATTGGAGGTCTATACTCACACTTTGAGCTTGACGAAATCTGGACCATCAAGGCGATGTGTGAAGAGGACCGAGGAGAGGTTTACGTCTGAGAAATGGCCTCCAGTGAAGTTTCCGAGTCGTTCTCGAGTAAGGCTCTTGATCCATTTTGAGCCTGCACCATTATTAAGCTGTGGGTACGAGCTTTGGTGGTGGTGACCGCAGCTCATGGTTGTTGGTTTGGAGCAAGAGCGTTCACAACACCGTTGACCTCTATAGACACTGTGGGAATCATTCGCAACCCTTAATTAGATGACGCGTATAGTGTTGGGTTATAATTAATGCTAACTTATCCACCCTTTTCTTTCAGTAATGTCTGTGCTCCAGCTCCTCCTTACATCAGTGCTTGCCTCTCTGATGGTTTTAGCGCTTCCCCTAAGTCTCACCATTAATCCCTTCGGTACCTTATAACAGTCCCATGGGCAAGTCTGGTCCTTAACACTCAGCGTCAACCCTTGTTCTGTCAAATGTTCTGCTACTTATGTCATGTTTACTTGCAAGAGCTAGGCATGTCTGCGGTGTCAACCAAGTCTTTCATGTTATTGGTTAATCATTGGTATTGCTTCCTACCAGAGACACGTTGTCCTGGAATTGAACATCCCGTTATGTGAACTTATCGTCAAGTACCCACGCTTCTAATCTAGGTGTCTGTCTCGAAGATCAAGGAACCCAGTACTCACATAGAACAAAAACGTGATTCAACCGTTTGGATAACAAAACAATTGAGTAATATCAGAGTTCCTAAAAACATATAAATCGTTCTCACACGATGGAGCATGCCAAGATCCTCAGAGTTCTCCCCACCCCCCACCCTCCACTACCATGGAATTCATTTTACTCTTTCTCTTTCTCTGTGGTTCCTTCGTTGTCTTATGGACAAAACTAAGAAAAGCAACATTACCTCTTCCTCCTGGTCCTCCATCCGACCCATTAATTGGACATATCCGTATCATTCCTGCAGAATCACCAGAGGAAAAGTTTGCAGAATGGTCAAAGTTGTATGGTACGTTTAAGCTCTTTCAACTAAGTGTTCGAAACCTCGAGCCATTTATTACTACAGGCGATGTAATACACCTTCGTGTCCTCAATCGAGATATGATTATCTTGAGCAGTCTTGAAGCCGCCATAGATCTTTTAGAGAAGCGTAGTGGGAATTATAGCGACAGACCCGATTTTCCACTTTTCAATATGTGAGTGAACTCCTTGCTAATCACAAACTAATTCACACTACATAACATATATAGAATGGGTCGGGTACCAAGCCTGACTTTCCTTCGTTATGGAAAACAATTCCAAAAACACCGACGATTTTTTCAAGAATACTTTGGGAAAAAAGAAGTCGAAAAATACCAACATATCCAATTAGCAGAAGCAAGACGATTAGCAATCAACTTAATTGAAAACCCTTCCAATGAACTTGATACTATGCTCAGCCAGTACTACTTGTTCTCATTTAACTTAGCCATAAAACTCACAAATCTACCCCAAAGTTTCTCCACCGCAGTCATTATCAGAGTGGCTTACGGACACCAAATTCTATCAGCTGACGACCCTTATTTACAAATGGCCAAAGAGAACGAATATACTCTTACACATTGTGGTTCTCCAGGAAGCACTCCCGTTGATTTCTTCCCAATCCGTGCGTTTTATGTTAAGTACTTCTATACCACTCAACGTATACCAAACTTAATAGTTCAATATTTTCCATCATGGTTCCCCGGGACATTCTTCGCAGAAAGGGCTCGTGAATATAGACAGGTAGCTCGAAAGATGCATGAATATCCATTCTCAGAAGTACAACGGCAGATGGTAGCTATAATTTAATTCATGTCTCTAGAGATTACACAACTCACCCTGAAGTTTACCTTAGGCTGAAGGAACAGCTCAACCCTCTTTCCTGTCATATCAACTGGAACGCTTATACAGGGACAAAATTGAAACACCGGAAGAGATTGAGGATGTCAAAGGTGCCGCAGCAACCATTTACGGTGCTGGAGCAGATACTGTGAGTTTGATATCAATGAATATCGTTCTTTCTCTAAATATAAATTTATCCACATCCACAAAGACTTGGGCAATGTTATCCGTCTTTATGCTGGCAATGACATTACACCCTGAAGTTGTAGCTCAAGCACAATCAGAACTCGATTCGGTACTTCAAGGAGGTTTACGTCTTCCCGAGTTATCGGATAGACCTTTGTTACCTTACCTGGAGTGTATCCTCAATGAATGCCACAGGTAACTTGATTCTTTTAATTTTAAGCCAAATTGATCGATTTTAATGTCTTATGTATGATACCTACAGATGGATGAATGCTGCTCCGCTAGGTAAGTGGCATGATTACGATTATAGCCAGAAACCGTTTAACCTGTTGGTTCTTCACCTCCGAAACATTAGGGGTACCCCATCGAAGTATTGACGATGATGTATACAAAGGAATGTTTATCCCAAAAGGGTCCTTCGTGTTCGTTAACATACGGTATGTAGAATCCTGACAACTAAACTCTTATTCTAATCGTCGTACAAAAAAGTGGTATATTTATGAACGAAACAATCTACAAAAACCCTCGTTCATTCAATCCATCACGCTACTTACCAAACTCACAAGGTGGACTTGGTGAACCTTATCCTACAGCTCATTTTGGATTTGGACGAAGGTATGAAACTATCGTTATCTTCCTTAAATTAAAACCAAATGATAACTTTGGGTGACTATCATGTAGGATATGTCCAGGTAGATATTTCGCAGATACCAGTCTGTGGTTAGCTATTGCGACTATACTCTCAGTATTGGAAATCAAGAAAGCAATTTCGTCCGATGGAACTGAAATTACACCTATTGTGGAATCGACTTCAGGGTTGACTAGGTACGTTCAATATCTGATAGTTTTTTTCTGCTGTGAATGAATGTGTGCTAAATTATTCTGCAACTCTCTCACCTATACTACTAGCCATCCTAAACCTTACAAATCAGTCGTTAAGATCAGAAATGAAAAGGCGAAGAAGTTACTTGAGGATATTAAAGCCGAGTTACGTTAAACAAGAAGTTGATGTTGGTAATGTAAAAGGAGAGGAGACTACACATAATTTGGAAATTGAAACAGTGAAAATCAGAAAAGGGGAGACCAATACTAATCACAACAAAAAGTAAACAAACTCCAAGACTTCACCATTATAATTCACAGCCCTACCCATCTCTTCATCAAAAGCAGTATGCATAGCCCATCGCAACATAGTTGTCCCCTTTCCCGGATTTTTCGTCACCACATTCGAATGACCTTCCCATTCGTGAGTGAACTTGGTATTTGACAGTGCATCGTAATAGTTGAGTCCAACACTCCGGAATAGTCCCAACCCAATTGGACAGTATATATGAGTACGATCAATTTTAAACTTGATCAACGGATCTCCTTGTAATGGTATTTCTAGTCCAACGATATCATTGTTTGTCTGGAAAACAAACCGATAATGGCCTGAGCTTCGGTCAAACAAGAACGCCGGTTGAAATTTTGACCCTGGATGTAGTTGCGTATCTTGCTTGTACGACCAACTGGGTCTGATCACCGTTGTAGCAGAAGGGCCACAATGGTGCCAGGGTATACGTTGAAGATCTGGAACTTTTTTGCCAGAAAAACGTGGGATAGGGAACAGTTCAACTTTGTCTTTACTCGCCCAGAGTACCCTGTCGTCGCCAATCGTATACACTAGGTCCTGTTGACGTGTTAGTATTATTGATATTTATAAGGATTCATCATTTTGACGTACATCATAGCAAAGATGTTGTACACAAATTCTGGACATTACTAGTACCTCGTCTGAACACTCTCTCCAACGAAAAACCTCAATCCAGTGGTGAAAGGATCCTCCAAAGAACTTGAGCATTCTCACAGCCAACGTTTCGTTTACCCCCACAGCAAAGCTCCCCATAAACAACCATAATGGAGGGATACATGCCAACGTTCGCGCTTCCAAAGTAGCTGTCGGCCCAGTTCCTACGACGTTGATCTCGCTAATAACAGATCCTATCGTTGCACTAGAAGCCGTTGTTGAATCTCCGTTGAAGATGAGAGTAAACTTGGATGGTACACTCGGATCGCGCCATAGAGCAATACATCTAATGTCTTTGAGGTCATTGCAAAGTAGTTCTTGAATGTCTATAAGCATCCTCGGTTCGATTGTCTCCGAGTCGAGGTCAAAATAAACCATCCCTTTATATTCGACACCACAAATCAGCCAACGACCACCTGGGAGGAGTCTGAGAGATTGTTCAATGTACTCGTATTTGATAGTACGCCTGCGAGGTACTGGAAGTGTTCGTCTTTCCCATACCTCTTCCACAAGTAATCGAGGCCAAATCCATTGTCGAAGTTCTTCAGTAGTGATATCTTCGATATGACCACCGCCTGGGATTGGGAGATCCAAATGTCGCTCGGAATAACTCTTGGCAAAGTTATACCATATGCTTCTGTCGAACGTGGTTTCTCGTAATCGTCGGTTTGTCTATTCCATAGGTCAGCCACTAACAGATGTATGTAAGGCAGAATGTCTACCATCCGAAGGGACAGATATCACGGAAATCAAGTTTGCCTGCAATTCCAATACAAAGTTCCACTGGTAGGTCACCTATTCCTATTGACATGGTTAGTTTTGGAAGTGGAAGTCTAACGTATATAGCCCTTTAAGATCCTGAGACATTGGGTATGAACGCGTTAGCACTCGTTGAGTTAATGACTACACATTCGAGAGAACTTACTGGAACCCTTCTTCACACCCACATGAACGCTACTGTAGAGGAAGTGTTTAGTGTAGAGAAAGTGTTTTGAGTCACAAGTGTACGGACGACCACGCAGTCACTTCGTGGGCAACTCATGTCGGCAGCTGAACTCATGTTACCAATTGTACTTATGTAAGGTTCACAGGTATTGAGCTCCGTTACAACAAGGAGTCTTGGCAGGCAAGCTGCCTCAATTGAAGGTGTGAATATTTAATATCGAGTGGTCTGTGTAATGGAATTTCTGTATATATATATATACTTATATTGCACACCGAAACCTTACAAATCCGCTGTCCAGACCAGAAAAAACAAAACAAAAAAAGGCAAAAGAAACAACTTGATGATATCAAAGAGTAGAATTAATGTCTATAAATGTTTCTGTTTTATCTTAAATGGCATTAGTATTCTTCATTTTCCCTCGAGAATGAAACATAAGCTATATCTCCAACTTCCAATGTAAAAGAACCAACTACTACAGACCGTCGTCAAGATTCGGAAGAAGGTCAACAATCTTAATTTTTCCCACACGATTTGAATAAACGACACCCGTCCAGTCTCTTCATCGAAGAAAAAACAAGCACGATTTCCTTTTGTATCTTTATCCCCCCTGAATCAGAGGCTCCGACCCTTCATTCCAATCGCGAGCAGAAAATCGAATCAGAGGCATTTGAGCACTGGACCCCCGACCCAATACAACACTCTTGAAATTCCCAATGCGGTACAGTATCGAGTAAATCCACAAGGTACGTTGAACTGGACGTATGGGCTTTCTCCCTTTTCTGGTATCACAACACCAACGATATGATTATCGTAAGAAGTAAAGACCAAACGATAACAGTTCCCATCAAAAGAAAATGCAGGTCTAAGTCTGGAGGATGCATATCCCTTATGATATGACCATATTAGTTGCGCGTGCCTATAAGTTACTCGACCGGGGAATCTGTGTCCTGTTGTGGCAAGTTCCGTACGACGAAACTGAGGGAGACGATACACCTTGATAGTTTGACTCTCTGCGCCAAGGATTCGATCGTTTCCAATGGGATATAGAACATCCTGGAAAAATCAAGTTCTGGTCAGTGACACTGAAACGATCTTAGGGTTGCATACGTTATTATCATACATATCCACGATAGCGGTAGAGGACATGACCGCTTCTTTGGAGCATTCTTGCCAGCGAAAGGCTTCAACATATCTAGTAGGGCACTGTCGGATAGCAATTTCATCACTGATACCAATAGAAGAATTAGGTGTTGTCCACATATCTGGACCTAATGGAATGGCAGTCAAGAAATTCAACTCCAGTGAGGCGCCCGGACCTTTCCCCACAATATGTATGTGGGAAATGAATATGGAATGCGAATCATCCTGAGATGAATTCACACCATCGTCTTTGTTGATGTACCAACGACTCCGAGAAGCTGGATGGTATGTATGAGAAAACAAAACTAAAATCATTCAAGGTAGAAGATTTTTACACATACGATTACTATGATAAATAGACAACGAGTCAACGCATGCCATGATGTACCGTGTCCGATGATTAGTGCTCGAGTCGCGCCAAATCGCCGTCAGTGCTATGTCCATATGCTGCATCCCACCAGCATTTTGGTTTCGAGATCAGAGTATTTTTGATTCAAGAGGATAAGGTGATTCCAGGTCAAAATAAGATATTGTCCCCCTTGGATGACCACAAAGTAACCACCGACCACCAGGTTGGAGTCTTAAGGTCCGCGGCGTATAGAAACGATGAACAGGTGAAGGAATACGGATATTATATGTACGAGGGGGAGGGTAGTTTGTGTCTTGCCACAGTTCGTCCAAGAGGAGGCGACGCCAAACCCAATGTCGGAGTTCGTCGGCAGACAAATCCTCGAAGTTTCCAGAATGTGGTCCGGGGATGTCCAGATGTCGACTGCAGTAGTCTTTGGCGAAATTGTACCAAATCAACCTATGGTTTGTTGCTTCATGCAGACCTAAAGCTCATTCATTCTCCCTCAGTGCAGTAAAGAGGTTTCACCGTCACTCACCTTTCGAAGAGCCCGAACGTCTCGGAAATCCAAATAGTTTGCTACTTCGGTGAGCAGTTCCATTGGTAAGTCGTCCAATAATATTGTTTCACCCATAAGTAACATCAAGTTCAGAAATTACAGGGCAAAAGGTCGAACGTTGAAACATTGAAAGTTGAGAGACAAGTTGATTGATGGTCATTGGCCGGAGCCTTCCGTATGTATGTAAGCACGACATGGAGGAGCCCAACAGGGGTCGATGGCAAGAGTAGCCAGAGAGTAGCACTAAGAATGTGCTTGGTATATGCTTTGACGACGTCTGTACATAATTGAAATGAAGCATTGAGGGATCAAGAATTCCCTTAATTCACCGAATCCAATCTCCAGCGTTGCCACATCTTGCATGGACATAGTCCAATAAGGGCCCGTAAATATTCCAATATGTGTTTGGATGTTGACGACCATAAACAAGTATTTAGTACATAAGTACACGCCCATCCCAATCTGTGATCGTGTGCATATTTGATGATTGATCATCACAAATTGTTCGCGCGACAGCCAGAAACAGTCCGTGTGACATGTGATGACAGTTGAGTACTCAAGCTAAATAGACGTCCACTAGATTAAAATATCCAGTAGATATCTAGCCTGAATATTACAAAACTCTCTCCCCAAATATTTGGTACATAACATTTCAACTATTAATATAGTACCCAATTTACAACATATTACTCACTTAAATAGCACATATTAATACCTGTCACGAAATATTTCGGAATACTATCATTGATATGTCTGCGAAAATTTAGAAAAAAACATTATTGTATTGGTAAAATAATTCCAGTACTACTCTAAATTCTAGCACCTAGTACCCATCTTCATACCCTCCATCAATTTCATTGACATCCCTATATATCTATACCAAGTCCTCCTGTTGTACCATCATTTCTGAGTCTACTTCGGATGGACTTCAGAACCAAGTGAAACAGCGGGCACCCAATATCCATCATTCTCCACCTGTGCTGCAGTAACCAAGTTCTTGTATTCATCCAATATGCTATATGTTGCTAAATCAGAATCAGTAAAAATTATATTATAAAAATGAAATACATACTTTCTTTCTCTTAGGGACAGTAAAGGGCACATACCAGCATATATGTTCACAAGTGCCTTGGAGCTGGTAACTATACAAAAGAAATTAGTTTATATTATATATAAAATAAAAAAGCACCTTCGAGTGTTCGACAACCTGCTGTTCCTAGTCGACCTAAAACCTCAACTTCTTTGAAACTCGGTGTGCATACTGTGAAATATCCTCGACAGGACGTTTGCAAGGCCCCAGTGGTGCAGGTGCAAACAAATTGTTCAAAAGAGTTAATGTGTTGGCAAGAGTCGCAAGACTTGTCAACGTGTTATGAGTGTGACCCTCATATGGTCACACTCTCAACCCTGTGTAGTAATATCTCCAATAACAATGCCAAAGGCGAAGAGAGGGTAACAAAAGGGTGGTGATGGTGAGGATATATTATTTACATTCAATTCTCAACATGATTGTATTAATCTTCAGTGCCAGAGGAATGGTCAATGATCACATATTCCAATACTCAGTACCCAACAATACATCATTAATTAATAATATGCACGCTTTGCACAATGCCAATCACATTAGCATTCGTGAGACTCTACTTCGATCCCTTACCAAACCAGTACCAGTATTAAAGGATCGTTGTATATTGGTGAAGATTCTTTGTGCAGCCTCAGGTGCCAACTCAAGTCGACGGTGGACAGCAGCAGTGGACAGGGTAGTGGGCTTAGCCCTTGGTTATGACTAAGCAAAGACAAGATGTCTAGTGGGCATTTGTTACTAAACTGTTATGTGGTTGTGTAACGGATTGTTTTCTAGATATCAAAGTCATATGGAATGTATCTACGAAACTATACAGTAAGATGCAATCAAATGAATGACATTTGAGTGTCCAATCAAAACTATTTTGTAATGTTACGTTCGTGACTCAAATCTGTTATCAAACTGGGACGGGCGTGTAGTTTCATAAACATTCCGTGAATCCGCATTTCGTTAAGTAACATATGTAAGAAGCCCTGAGTGCCAGCGCACAACGGAGTCCGAAATTTACCTATAAATCCACAGTCACTTTCTAACTCGAACACTCAAGCCTACTCAGTTTAAAACTTCTTCTCTCTCTCATACCATCACTCAGAATGTTTGCCAAAATCATTGCTATTGCAACTTTTGCAACCCTCGCCGCTGCTCAGATCACCAACTCCTGCAACACTGCTCAACAATACTGCTGCAACTCCGTTCAAAATGCTCAGTCCGCTGAAGCTTCCAAGCTTCTCGGTCTCTTGAATGTCGATGTCAACGCTATCACTGCTCAAGTCGGTCTTAACTGCACCCCCCTCTCTGTCATCGGTATTGGTGGCAACTCTTGGTAAGTTATTTTCTACGGTTTTACTGGAGAATTTATGCTAATTGTTTTTTTCACAGCAAAACACAATCCGTCTGTTGCACGGGTAACAACTACAGTAAGCTTCTCCTTCAGGTCCCACGATCCAAGTTTGTTAACTTTCGTTTTCAGATGGACTTGCCGTTATTGGTTGCAGTCCTATTTCTGCCCTTTAAATAGACATCTAAATATCTGTCATCAATTTGCATAATTTTACGTCTGTCTAGTGTCATTGAGTTGCAATCCACAGTGTGATTCAGGCTTCCCATCTAAACCTGACCAATAACTATTGGTCTAAATAATCAGATGACAACCGGGGGTGTATGAGTTTGACTATCAAACATAAGGACTAACTCCAAGCCAGGCTCACCGAAGTTCTAATAAATGTTTGGCAACTTGTCCATCCCCTTATCATATAGGCGAATCTCAATTCGGGTTTGACGTCAAATATGCGCTCGATTTACGAATCCTCGAGATGAATCGCCAGTTTTGTGTTATTCTCTCTTCCAGTGTATCATTCATAATTAGCTTATCAATATATTGGATATTAGGCACCCTACCTACAGGCTGTTCAACATTTACCACATGTTTACTGAGCTTTTAAAAACAGCTGAATGTTCAATTCCGTACATACATTCCTTATACACACGAAGTCGGCCCCGCAGTTTGGGTACTAAAGTAAAGTTATATATCATCATCTCTTATTATTAACTTCTTTGGTATGTGCATAAAATCCCCGTCCACCATCACCCCAATGCTCCCTCGCATATTGCCCTAGCTTAAACAAACCACCTGAATAGGACTTTGGTAAACTACAAAAACTCGGTATTTTCGATACCCACTTATGTTAAGCTTATTGATTCTGAATTTTCGAATCTATCAATTAACACCAGCATGTAAACCTTGCGGTGGCAGGATAATACCCTTCTCAAAAAGCAAGAACAACACGTGGTACAGACCCAACATTCCTACCACTATCTTATATCCTAACAACTTGTTTCAGCTTTCTGAATTTCACCCATAACATGTACCTCCTCATCGCTCTTGTATCTTCTATTCGGTTGGTTTGGGGAAGAGCTCTATCACTCATATCGGGTGAGTGAACTCAAAAGGTGATCATGATTCTTCACTTAACTTGATGCTCATCTTCATCTGATTTGTAACCCACAGCTCTGCCTGTATCCAACTACACAACCTACTAATAGAGATTATTATCGAAATAGTGTGTCATTTCAAAGAACTTCGAGATAGGGAGTATGATGACGAAGTAAACATATTAGAAAGCAACCCACCTCATATCACATTCAGTACCAGTGAGCACATTGTTTGCATGCGAATATACCGGAGATGGAAGGTCAACTGCCGAATGTGCTCTTCAAAAATCGTTTGTCACTCAAGTAAAATCATAACTGTTGGCTCGTTTAAAAGTCTGGGTTACTCATTCAAACAAACCATAAAAATCAGTCATCCATCAAAAGGATATGTCTGGTGCTTTATGAGGGGAAAGTTTTACGTATCCCAACAATGGTTTCATGAAACTATTTGATGAGGAGATTGGTCAGGTTGTTAGAGGTGAATATGGTGGAATATATGTCTTTGATTTTCTCCCTTTGCCTTAATCAATTAATACACTTTTACGACTAGTACACACTATTGCCTTGAGGACTCTTACCAACCAAAGTCTGATCACCTTTTCTGCTTGCAAACCCACCAATTGTTGCATTTTGGGCCAAACATAACGTTGCAATCACTTTTGCTGTTACTACTTGGCCATTACAACCTTGGATAGGATATTTTCATTCATGCCACTGAAGATGACCTTCCACTTGGTTGGAGTTCACGCCACGGTGAGCTTTTAGTTGTCTAATGTATTCCGGGCGGTATTTATGCTCCATTCGTCTACATAGATTTTGCCTCACAGAGATCATCAAGAGTGGCAGTATAGGGCAGTCCTCATGTAGCTCATGTAGCTACATGTCCGAGAGAAAACCCGAGACCCTTAAGTACTACATCCATGTGGGAAGGTATAGCAAAACCATCAATACATCAGATCTTAGATTAGGACGTACAAAGGACGGATCAGTCCGAAAAACTCACCAGCACCAAGGTAATCGCACTGTGGTAGCTTGCTTGAGAATGACCAACACGTCCACAGATCTAGGAGTTCAAACCCATGCTCCACCACACAGCAACTACGACAGTCGATATGCCTACTCTCCGGCGCTCCATTTCGTAACCCAGCTACTTGTTTTCATTACTCTCGTTTTACCACCCTCTGTCCCTACATGGGTTCGGCGTCTGTTCTTTTTCCCCATAGCAGCGATCGTGTATCGCATTGCATTTCTCTCAACCGCAGGTGATATCACAACCGATGCTGGGATTGGACCCGCCGTCATTTCTCAAGGAGTTATCGCTCTGGATTTTATCCTTTTACACGATCCAAGAAAGGAGCTGCGACGCAAAATTTGTGATAACAAACGCGAGAAGGAGACAAAACGTGCGAACGTCGAAGAAGGCGTGGATGACGGTAGCCCGGGCAACACATTCTGGCAACGCGTTCACTGGGCTATCTCTTTACTAGTCAATCCACGTGGATATGGCTGGTCATTTGAACCATTACCTGGTATCCTTCCTCCTCGACCATCCCCAAATGTCACTCGACTTCGCTTCATTTTTACGCAATTCAGAAAAATTATCTCCTGTATCATAATCGAAGTCATTGCCTACCTTCTCAATATCGCAAATCCCGCAATGTACTTGGAAAATGGTATACGAGGGTCGGATACGTCCATTTTATGGCGACTCGTAGCCGTGCTGGGTGTCGGGGCTGCTGCCTATGCGAGGATTAATATGATGTATTGTTCGAGTGCGGTCTTGACTGTAGTTCTTGGTATATCTAAACCCCAAGCATGGCCTAACCTCTTCGGGAAACTGCAGGACGGGTGGGGTGTTGGAAGATTTTGGAGGTGAGCACCCCCTGTGGCCATCCTTATTAGTTGCTGATTCCTTCTAGTCGCGTCTGGCATCAACTCATTCGCAGGGTGAGACATTCAACTTGAAATACCACCCCCAAGAAGTAGTATTAATTGTTGATTTTACAGCCCTTGTGTTCGATAACCGATACTATTCTTCCACCTAAATTCAAGACATCACTGCCCGGATACTCCTATCTTCGCCTCCTCCTTATATTCCTCCTTTCAGGCATCATACATAGCGCAGGAGAGTACATGATGTTGAATCACTTCAGTATCGGTTCCCTCTATTTCTTCATTGTTCAACCATTCGCGATTGCCTTCGAGAACCTACTCCTCTTTCGAGGTTACGGCTATAACCAAAAACCGGCTTGGTACGGAAGACTAGTGGGTTATGCCTTTGTACTCTTATGGTTTACATGGGCAGGACCATTTTTGGTAGATCCGATGATTAAAGGAGGGATGTTTACAAGCTCGTCTGGAAATTTAGGTAGTTACTTCATGGATTTTAGTGTTAGTGCTAGTGCTAGCGGCCAGTTTACCTTTCATACGGGTGGTTAGTGTATAGATCAATAATCTGGAAATCAACGTTGCACAGGAGGACTCTAACTTCGTTGTTCACCATCACCTCATTCCTATAACAACTCAACTGCTCTCTTCGTCAAATAGAACTTCAACTTGGCGCAATATGGCTCTTTATACTCATAAAATTCGCACACGTCCCTAGATTCATCTCATTCTTGTTTCACAGATGATTGATTACACGAGCCAATTGCGTTACCGAAATTCGAGCGGAAAATATATGGCAAAACAACTCTTCCAATATTTGCATTTTCTATTTTTTTAAACTCCGTTACTACACGGCTTCTACGGATCGACCATAGAACTACGGTAATAAACACAACCACATAACTACCACAACTCTTTTAATCCCCTACAAACCACGTACGTACATCTCAAGTAGACAAAAGTGATAAATCCCTTTTTTAGTTCTTTTTGGGAGGAGCCTTGGGAGCTACGGCCACAGCACCAAGTTTGACAGCCTTAACAGAGGCCTTAACAGGCTGTCCATTCTTAACACACTTAGTCTCGTACTTCCCACTCGATTCACCACTAATGGAACCTTCGAATTCCATCCAACTTGAGCGTTCTTCAAGTGAAAGGACATCGTCAATCTTTGCAGCATCTGTGAGGTGTATAGTCAGCATACGAAGATTCTTTATTTGGACTATGTATAATAAATGGAAACCCACATTTGTAGTGCTTGTCACCCTTGGGGTCGGCCTTGGGTGCACGCTAGGAAAAAACAAGTAAGTTTCAAGTTGGTAAAGAAGTAGAAGCTTGGAAGTACCTTGTCATCATAATTAAACCAGATAAAACCACTTGCTGCGATTCTAATTCTTCCAGAACCCCCTTGATCACATGCTTTCACTTGAAGCTGGGGGATGTACATAAAATTATTTGTGAGTATATAGATCCTTTCCGTATTCAACTTTCGTTGTCTTACCTTAATAGAGCACTTAGAGCCATCAGGTGCACTAGCAGTGACCTGAGTTTCATGCTGACTATTTGTAGTGGTAGAGAACCTAAATTCCAATATTGATAAATGTGAATACATAATGAAAAAAAAAATACTGACGAGTCGTCTCGGGAGTTCGTAAATCGAGTTACCGAAGTTATACCAGTTGTAGCTTCGAACAAGGCAGGAATTTCAAATTTAGCCTCAAATTTGACATCAAAACCAAATGTAGATTCGCCTGCATGAATAGTATAAATGGACGGACATTCACCAATATGAGAAACCCAAGATCGCATTTGGAAGTTACTTACGTTTGACGGTCCATGATCCAGTGGTAGCTTGTCCAGTAACAATTTTCACCCAACTTGTCCCATTGGTTCCAGTCGTTGTGCCTTCAAGTTCATTAAAGCGATCGTGGCATGTTGGTTTGCCTAGGAGTCGATATTTTTAGAATATGGAAGAAAGTGAAATAAAGGATAGAAAAGGCTACCTTTCGGTTGTATTTTGACTGGAGCATCATCTATGCAGAAAGTAGCCCCACGATCTGCGTACTGTGGAAGATGTAAGACCTTACTATCCCAATCTTTAGAAATGGATTTCACTTGCTTCTTTGGGATTGGTAACGATGTTCCATTTTCCATCACCCCATTTGTCTTTCGCAAATTTCTCGATTTTGGCCCAACCAGGCACTATACACCGTTAGCTTCCATCAAATAGATAATGTGTAAGTAAGTACAATACATACTCTTCTTTGCTTGTTCAATGTTCAAACTCGAGCATCGGGTGTTATCACGTCGATAGTATGTTGCAATTTCATCAGTCAGATCTCGGTAAGTCAAAGCTTCGTCCCTTCCCGAGATTGTCACATTTTGGACTTGGGCTACCTCAGGGTTAACGTGAGGTAATGCTGAGACGGTTATTGAGGACATGAGTCCCAGAAGCGACAAAATGAGGAAAAAGGGAGCCTATATTAATTTTAATCAGCATTTATTCTTTACATTGATATTTTTGTAAACGACTTACTTTCATTGTGGTCATTTTGGAGATTAAAAAGATCGTAAGGTTCGTAAGCGTCGTGGGTCTTGAGATGGATAGATGTAGTGGGTGGTGGTGAAATAACCGAAACCAGCGGTGCGATTGTGTATATGTGTGAAGCTGTTATGAAAGGAGGCCTGCTCTCTCTGAAGTTTTCGAGGTGAATTTCGAGCCATTAAATATGTTTCTCTCATCTCATGAAACGTATTCGCTTAACCAGCTTAACTATGTTGTGATGGTGATAAAAAAAACATATCAGGAATCAGTATTACCAAACAACAAATTTGGCTCGGCGTCTCAATGGTGCACATTGTTATGTTGGTCTGAAACTCACTGTGTTGGACTGTATTTCATTATGGTTGTTATGGTGGATTCTCTTCAAACTCTCAACGAAGGCAATTTATGGCAGCTAGAGGCAGTTACGTTGATAGATGGCATAGTTTATAGTTTGAAATATTTGCTTGGCGATTTCTTATCTCCATATGTCATAAATGCGGAGTTGCAACAGGAGAGGCGACATATAGTCAGTATACAGCCATCAACAAGATGATTATTACGAAATATACGCTGAGCACAAAGTGAAGCTGATGGAGATCATTAATGGGATCCGAGAGTTAACCCTACGCTGAACGAGGAGGTTGCAGGGGTATAGTATGTGCCGGAATGCCCCGAGAAATTTGAAATTGGCCTGATGTTACTTATGTAACGTTCATCGACATCGTTTTTAAATTTTACTATGTCCTTTGTGTCCTTTGTGTCTCCTCATGGTGCTTTAAATGTTTAATTGGAATTCGTTCACAAATGCACGAGATATATGAACTGTTAGCACCAATATTGATGGTCACCAAGGGAGAGTCTAACCATCATCTATATGCCCCAATCAGCCTAGCCACAGGCTTCAACATTATCAGTATATATATATATATATATAACGTGCTTAGATTTCAGTGGGCTCACGACATATACTATTCATTTGAAAGTATTTACCATGTGCAGTGGGAAATACGTTTGGAAATGTGAACTTGAAATTGTGATCATTGTGGATGTTATATGGGCCAATTTGCAGAGTCATGGCATATGCCAGTAACGAACTCGTACGAGGTGATTCTCTGAAGCAAGTTCCCATTGCGCTGCAATGTCAAAAATAGATTCACCATAAGATGGTTATCCCAAGTGTGTACTGGTGATCGAAAATGTTTGGCGAACTCGGAAATTTTTTGGATACCACAATCGTATAATATAACGGCATTGCGGCAGCACATAAAGTAATTATCATAAAATGTGTTAACACCCTACACTAGTTCCATCAGCATGTCTTTGTCTGTTATGTAAAAAAAGTTACGGATCCAAGACTGCCAGCGCATAATGGTCATGGAGATTTAGCTATAAAAACCTGGTTGTTCCACCTTACATTCCCCCAGTTCGAATACTCAGACCCACCTATTTCAATCAACCTTCTCTCTCATCAAACCACTCAGAATGTTTGCCAAAGTCGTTGCTATTGTTACCTTCGCGACCTTCGCTGCTGCTCAGATTACCAACTCTTGCAACACTGCTCAACAATACTGCTGCAATTCCGTTCAAAATGCTCAGTCCGCTGAAGCTTCCAAGCTCCTCGGTCTGTTGAACGTCGATGTCAACGCTATCACTGCACAAGTCGGTCTTAACTGCACCCCCCTCTCTGTCATCGGTATTGGCGGCAACTCTTGGTAAGTTTTCGCCACTAGTTATTAATTCAATGGTGTTGACTTCTTGTTGAAGCAAAACCCAGTCCGTCTGTTGCACAGGCAACAACTACAGTACGTTCTCTACATCTTCCAGACTAATTTCATGTTAATTTTTTCTTCTCAGATGGCCTTGCCGTTATCGGTTGCAGCCCTATTTCTGCCCTTTAAATACCCATTTAATTAGTTTACACCCTTGTCCTCATTCCAATTTAATCCTACGTCCGTTTTGACTTGTCTTGTCTGACATAATGCTCTGAGAGCTCAGTACTACAAAAAATGAATTGAGATTTACGGACAGTGAACTATTCGTATCAGTTTGAACTATACAAGTTGATGAACAATTTGAAGTGTATCGGGGGGATTCGGTAGTACTTGTCAGTTCTCTCGAATCTTTTATACACTTGATGCTTCCACCTTTGTAACACTTCCTGCTAAAGACAACAACAATTCTCCCTCAATGCGCTCACCTCGAAAGGCACGACTTCACCCAGTCCTCTCGTACACTTTTCAGTTCTGCATTAAACTATGTACTTTACTTTAAACCAACAAGTTAATGCATCAACACTCCTTGAAACCGCAGTTTCCGACTCAACCGCTCCGCTCTTACCTGTTACTGCAGCCGTTTTATTTTCAGTCAACGCAGCAATAACTGTCTTCTCTCGACCACCTTATGCCCTTTCGCATCTAGTTCATTTTCTCTTAAACCTTCCAATATTCCCTTTGATTAAACTCAAGAAGTTAAACTCAGGACGCATGTGCTGTTGTTATTCAACAAATTGAAGTGGACACCAAGACAGTATTTTACTATGATAAACGTACAGCAGTAATAGTAGCGTACACTGAATTTTACAAAATCTTACCTTAAGAATTGAATGAGAAATGGGTATTTGACCCAAGAAACAGTGATGGCCCAAGTACCGATGATATACTGTAGGTTAAATTGAATAAACATGTTACGTAACGTCACTTTAAAGAAGCAAATATTTCTTTAGCATAAAGTTGTGATTGGATGCTTGGTGAATTTGGTTCAAGGTTCTGGTAGTCTGTCACGGAAAATATTGTTTTAAATATGTTTGTTGAGGCGTAGTGTAGTTGTGTAAGATTTCATTTGTGGAAACATTGATGTTGCCTCTTTATAGGTGTTATTTGATGGGTAAATTGAACAGACTGTTACAAAATACATACTAATGCCTATAAAAAATATAACCGAAGGGGATGGTGGAAAAACACCTAGGAAATCTGACCGAGGTTCTCACATCTTGGTCTCTGCAACTTGGTTGGCTTTAGTCCCGCGCGCAGCGCACCGGGAAACCTTACAGTCAAGTCAGGCCAGAATGAGCTATGAGAAAGCTTAAGAGATTTAAAAGTGGCTAGCTTATTCATTTCTGTGCATTGCGGCCGATACTGTAGACGCAGTCTTGTCAACTTTTTGTTCAGATAGAAAGTCTCAAGCAAGTTTACAAGTGAGTGTAAATATACTTCAATTCGGTTTACCGATGGTGAAGTCGATTTAGTCCTTAGATATAGACGAGTTAAGTGATACGGAGATTCTCGAACTTTTCTACGAGAGGGCCAGGAAGGAGTCGCAATTTCCGAAATATAATGCCTGGCATGTCACTCCTCACATAGTGGCCAAAGCATCGCAGGACAAGGATGAAGATCCTATTGACGTCACAGAAGCCACTGCACTCGACCTGGTGTTTGCAAAACGATTCTCGTACCACGGGTGCGCCGCGTTGTCAAGCACAAGTTCGGTCACATTATCTTCATGGACTATGTCAAGGGCTCAAATCTTGCCGATGTGTGGCCAAGTTATTCAATATGGAGGAAAATGTGTGTTGTGTTTATATTATGTGTTATGTTTGTCAGCTTCGACAATTGAAGGCATCCCCTTCAACACCACCAGGACCATTCAGTGCACAGGGAGCACGGAAATGTATATCCCCTCCGATATTTGGTCGGATTCAAGACCTCCAGGCACCCTTTGCTACCTATGCAAAATTCTCGGGATTCTTCAATAAACGATACAAAAGGGCAATGAACAAATGTCGAGTTCCCGATGACGACCCAGCCAGGAAAGAACAATTTGATGACTCAGCACCATTTGTTCTTACACATCAAGATCTTGTCCCCCGGAATATGATCGTAGGAGAGGATGGTAGATTGTGGATAATTGATTGGGCTTGGGCTGGATATTATCCTGTTTGGTTTGAGTATGCTGCGATGCATGAACAGGTGGATAATGAGCGACTGATTGGATTCAATGATCGATTTTGGGAGCTTATGATTCCTTTCGTTTGTGGTCCATATTTCAAACAGGAAAGGTGGCTGATGAAGTTCTAATTTTATAAACGTATCTGTACTCATGTCATGGCCTTTTCAAGAATCAGTTGGGACATACACGAGCTTAGTGGAGCAAGAAGAGTAGACCACGGCTGTTTGAACTCCTTTTAAGTGCATGTGCGAAGTCCTGCAATCCATCGACAAGGTGATTCAGATTTGCATATAGGCAAATCCCAATTTCGTTTGCGTTGAAACATGGTCTTTGAGCGGCGGAGACCAAAATTGCCACCAAAAGTCCCAATAAGAGTCCCAATATTGTTGTATTAAATAAAAAGGAACCTACAGTACGTTCAGCTGGTATCTAATTGCGTGAGGTCTTGCTGACTAATACTATAATGTTCCCACGGGTGTTGAATTTGGTCGGGCGCAGCCGGACTCCTGGCAGACCAGATTTTGTTTCGCGTTTGTGACTTCAAACACATTACAATGGCTCTCTCGGATTTCTTCTCATCCTTCCTGCCCACCGTCTACGCCGACTCCGAACCACAGGCTGAGGCTGAAGCTGAGGCCCCCGCTGTCGAGGAAGAAGAGGAAGAGCCCGAGGATGTATGTGGATTTGGTCTTCCACCTCTGAAATGCTGACGTGTATCTGTAGATTCATCCCGTCATCCACTTTGATCATTGCCAGGAAAAGGTCCAGTCAGGACAGGGTTTCAAGGGCGAGGATTGCGTCGAGGAACTGTGCGTATTTCAATTATCTCTTTGGAACATTTGCTGACCTTGCTTCTATAGTTGTACGTCATTCTATTCTCCTTGTTGACATTCTATAGAATTGACCACACTCCTCAATGTTTGCCTTGTTTAGTCCAGTAAGGTTCCATCACTTCCGAGGCATGTCACGTCTTTATTAACTGTGGTTCTAGCATGATGCATTGCATAGATGTATGTCTTCGCGATTATATTTGAAAACATGTTCTTAATATTTTCCTAGGAATGTGCTGCACCCAAACTCTTCAGCAAGCTCCGTTGAACGGGTATGGATAGGAGGATAGGATGGTATGTAATGCAATCTCATGTTGTGCATCACTTTCAATAATCCTTTCCAGCCTTCTCGCAGATAGATTTTTCATAGATACACTGTGTTCGGATTCTCAATGCTCGAATCAAAAGCTTTTCATCCCAATAATTCATATTTACATCAAATAACTCCAACATGGCCTTCCTGCCTTTCGATGTGCAAACTACCCTTCGCCGTCGATCATTACGCCGGACCGACTTTCTCCTAAACAGTACTTGATCTCACAATATTGTCAGCACCGAAAACTAGAGTTCGTGCTTTCCATTTGCTTTGATCCGGATGACGCGTGAGATGGGTGGTTAATGCTGTGCATTGACATCGGTACCTTGCATCAACCTGTCATTACTGGGTCCTGGACATACTCATATTTGTCTCTCCCCATTTTGTGAGATCGTCACCGCTTTTTCGGGTTAAGCTGATTCAGGTTTACTCTTAAGGCCACGATGTTGAAAGCTTCTATTAAGTCGGACGTGCATAGCTTTATTAGTTTTTACGGCTTGGAACCAGCGCCGAGCTTGGGGACATAATACGGTATACCTCGGTGCTCACGCCCGAGTGGCGTAGCTCCACTGACACCTGGCTATCGAACTCTCCCCATTGTCAGTGTTGAAAATTTCTCCCATAGTGTCCGTTTGAACAATTGTGTATCGAAGGCACGAGACTTCCAACTGGAATGGAATCCTCCTCAGCAGGTGAGCGCTCGTTGGTTCGGCTATCATAGCAACTAATCTGTTAATAGAATCAAATATTGATTAGTTATTTTTATTCTGTTGTATTTCCAGAATGGGGAATTTGGAACTTTATTAAGTCATGTTAAGACCCTGGGCTGTGCAAATACCACGAGTACATATGAACTGGTATAGGTATTCCGGAGGGGATATTCATCTTTTTCTTTTTTTGTATATGATGACTACTATCTAACCTCCTATTCAATTGGTGGAATGTAGAATGGACCGTGACCCCACCGCTGACAGGCTGGTTTCTTAGACTCCCTTTGGTTTTTATCGGTTATCGGTTATAGTTATATGTATATCGGTTTTTGTGGGGAGGACGGAAGTTGATATCTTCCTCCCCATCCTTCTATTCATCCTTTCTTATAAGTTGTGCCCTTTCTTGGATTTGTGGTTTCTCTGTACAGCATTCCCCTCCCCTCCGTACTACGCTGTCTAGGCAAGGTATTTCAGTCTGAGTCATTAGACTCTGCAAACTCGTTCAATCTTCGCGTCTCTGCAAGACTCATCCTCCAAGTAAACGCGTAATCCTATTGTTTCTGGGATCAACCCCTTTGAACGCGTAATACTACCAATTCCAGTTGGAATTTTGCACAACAATTAGGAGAAATATTGATATCATGGCGCCTACATCAGAAGCATTACATTTGGTTCATACAACGTTGGATAATACTGTAGGAGCGATATTTATGGGTGTGGTAGCTGCAGCTTTGTAAGTCCCCTTCTACTTCATATCTTTTGTTGTCTTGTCGTTGTCATTGTTATCGTGCTGTACTGAGCTTTTCTTTCTGCGCGATAGTTTGTTCGGAATCACAACATTACAAATGTTTTGGTATTATCAACTATACCCCAAAGATTCTTCGTTACACAAATACTCAGTAAGCAACTTTATTATTAGCATTTATAGGGTAACTTACAATATCCTATGTTTAACGTTTAGGTCGCGATACTTTGGATTTTGGATGCATTTCATTTGGCTTTAACGATTCAATCTGTATATTCTTATGTGGTTATTGGTTTTGGAAATGTAGCAGGACTTGAAATTATCCCTTGGTACGCCTCCGCCGCTCTATTCGAGCATACTCTGCTTTCTTTAATATTCAGCGCTCATGTCTTTTGGTTGAATATTCAACAGGTCAATCAAAGTAAGCTCTTAACGACCCTGGAGGTTAAAATGAATCTAATCTTAAGAAACCCGGTTCCGTAGCTTCAAGTTTCGGTCAACGTGAGTTACTATTTAATCTATCCCTCAAAGATATTTGTAGTTGACAATTTCTGTGGCTTTTAATTCAATAGATCGTTATCATCCTCGTTGTCCATAGTTTATATGCTTTGCGTGTATGGATACGTAAGTTTCCATTTCCTTCTTTATTCTTTCTCCGGGGCTGCCCTTTTGATCCATATGAGTTCCTAACAATTCGGATATACTATAGTGGGTGAATACCATCGTGGTATAGTTGGCTATTTAGTGGTGCGTCTCTCAGGTCTTTATGCCTAAGAGGGTTTTTAACTGGACATTTGTTGATATCAGGCATTCGTCTTAATTGGAGGATTCGGTAAGTTCTTATCAAGAAAACAAAACCTATCGTCAACTGTTTTCTGATGAGTGAATTATTTTTTGGTTCGTTTCTTTTTTTTTTTTTTCTTAAAGTCATTGGCATAAGTACGTAAATCATTGCCTCATTTTTTGTGTTGCGATAGACTCATTCCATTTTATTAGATCTGGCATATCACATGTAGGTTAAAGAAAATTTCTATTATATCCGAATCCACCTTCCTAACTCCATCCACCTCTCCATTCTCCTTCATTTCCCGTTTCCGTTTCTCCCGGACTAATCCAAATTCTATTTACACAGTTATATTGTTCACACGTACTCCGAACTTGAACGTATCTCTGCAAGTCACATTTAAATTTAAATTTCCTTCTTTTTTTTCTAATGATTTTGCAGTGGGTTATCAATAGTTCCTTAGCAACGTCTACTGGAATTGATTTCATTATTACTGCTGCGATGTGTTTTTATCTTTGGAGGATGCAGAGTAGATCGCCTGCTTCTAGGTATGTATTTACCTTTGTCCCTTGGAGAGCCTTAGTTCGGGTGTTCCTTACAGCTAATTTAATATGTAGGTTACACTCTAGGATATCAACTGTTATGCAGTTTACACTTAGTTCTGGATTATTCACGAGGTAATCTTATTCTTTCTCTCTCTTTTTCATCAAAGTGTATAGTAAGGTGCTGATATATTTCAATTATTATAGTGCTTGTTCATTATCCGCTTTGTTTTCTGTACGTATTCATCTTGTTAAACTTTCATTAAATGATTCAGAAGGCTAACTATTGTCGTTACCATAGTATGTTCTTTTACCCAATACTTTGGTTTTTCTTGCACTCGAGTTCCTCTTGACAAAACGTAAGTCCAATTTCCTTATTTACTTTCTCTTTGATTACATCTTTACTAACAATATACACACATTCCAGTCTACGTCGTTTCTTTCCTTACAATGCTCACAGCAAGGAAACGAGCCATTACAACCACCAATTTCAAACACTCAGGCCATTCCGACGAAACTCAAAGTCCCAGAACACCAATGACAAATCTCATACCACGTCGTTATCAAAAAATGTTCAGTAACAAATCATCTTCATCATCTGGATCTGGTAGATCTCCTTATAAACGACAACAATTTCAATTCCAAATTCCTCTCAATAACCTCTCTCTGAATCGGAATCATACCAAGGGGACACAACCTAATAAACGAGAACTTCGTATTCATACTGCTACATCAAGTTTTTATAGTGGACCAGCTCTCGTATCCATCCCTGACAACATCCCAGAAACTACAACCCAAACCCAAACCAATTCAAATTCACCTTCAAATTCGAATTCAAACTATGAATGTCATTATGAAGATTATTTACCTGAACATTTAGAATCTGGTACTGGAGGTAGAAAAAGTCGAACTATGGATGGAAAAGGAGAGACTAGTTTAAGTGATGAAAGTGAAACTATTACAGGAAGTAGTATTGGATTGAGAAGTCCATTGACAATCACTGGTACTAGTCCAGCTAGTAGTTCCGTGACGGTTACAACTGGTTTACTGGCACAGACACAAACTTTTAATGGATATGAGGATGAGACGATACAAAGGCCACCTTCTGTGTATGGCGGATTATCAGTGAGTATACTGCTTGTAATTTCTCTGTTTTATATCTGACTAAAATTACTTAGAGTCCACCACTTAACCCAGATACGCGAACTCTATCTCGTTCTTCGTACCCGTGGCATGCACGATGATCGAGGAATATGCCGGATACTACACCAACCTGGTCATTCTTCTTTCGTGTTTTCGATGTTTATACTTCGTTTCCTTTCAAGCTAAGGCTATCTTATATACCCAATTCATCATTTCAATCATCTCCACTCATTCATTGTAATTATCAAAACATTGCTCACATTCATTTGTCAATTAACTATTGGTGTCCATCCCAACCGCATTATTTTATTCGATACCATTCATCCATATTGTACTTCTAGTTCATTCGCTCTGTTTTTGTTCCTGTTTCTGACCTAGGGTATGGAATCCATTCTGAATATACAATAATATTTGAACATTGCACGGAAGCTTCTATTAGGAGTTAATGGTTCAGCTTCTGTTCAAGTTTGTGAGGATTCAGTATTTAGATCAGTCGCGAAAGAATGAACGGGTTCGTGTGTAAAAAAAATCACGCTCGAACTATTATAGTAAAGTTGATGCATGGGGGGTTCAGGGATGTTTCTGTGGATAATACTTAAAACAACCAACTATATGTCAACACCTCTTGTGCTAGGTCGTAATATAGGATCCAATGTAAAGCACTCGAGAGATACGGGCTTGATATATTGCTTTTTACGACGAAGCTTCCCTGTCATGAAATCGTTAATCGGGCTACACAATATTAAAGCTAATGAGAGTGATCACCAACCATCCTTATCAAAAATATTTTTTTTGATCATTACATTCGTGGAGAAGTGTAAGGCAAGCCTGAGAGTCCTGGATGTGCGTCACCCACCAGAAATTTCCATATTGAGACGATGCCAGGAATTTCCGTTCCGAGCCTCGACACAGTACCTGTGCCTCGACTCAACCTCTTCATTCCTCACGGCCTTAATTTCCCTTGAAAGACCGAAGCCGACTCTTCAACTGAATTGCAAGAATAGTTCCGAACCAGAAGCATTATATTAAATATGGACACGAGGTTCACGCCGTTATCTAGTATGTCAATTTTCTTCAAGTTTTCTCTTGATTCCCTTTTTTTTCTTTCCCCTTTCGATGCTCGGCATCACAGTGTTTCAACATCACATAAATTTCTGAGCATTCGGCTGCTCTTTTCTAGTAAAACCCATTCTGTTCAATTCAATTTCTGCATGTTCAATAACCTTAAAAACATAAATTTTGAGTCCCGAACATTTTAGTACTTGTTTCATATCATAAACACGGCTTTTGGAGACCGTTCCACAGTATCCCAAATTTATATGAATACTACGACTCGATGTAGTAGATAGGCGGTGAATTATACCTCACTCAACATTTTATTTTCGCTGCACATCTCTCTCTCTCTCGTTCCCAAGACCGAAAATCTTCAATAACAAAATCCTTGTTTTACCTACAGAAAACCAGTCTCGAAGTCCGACTGACGGAAGCAGTCGTCTCGCACCCATTTCGACATACCCCATTATTTATCTCTTCAGAAGGTCGAGTGGGAATGGCCCCCAAACACTGATCTATGAGCTGAGTATTCAGATAAGCTACATTTACAGCTGAATTGTGCAGTGTTTGGGGCAATTCCTATTTGATTTCCTCCACGCATGCCGGGATCAATCCAAATATTTCAATGAAAATGGTCAGTGAGCACGTCTCATCCAATATACTATTCCTATTTGATCAACGCTTTCATGACAAGGAAGTTTTTTCCCGCAAAGAAAGATTTTAAGCCCATTTCACTCGAGTCCAAGTTGCGTGACTTTGAAGTGGAAGAAAATGATATTCCTGGTGCTGCTGCCTTTATGCGTAGATGTTTTACATTGGATCCTAGACTACGACCTAGTGCACAAGAGCTGTTAACAGATAGTTGGTTGCTCCAAATACTATTCCAGAAAGATATCTGTAACGGTCGCATCACCACCCTTGACAATCTTATCAGCTTTATATGGTGTAGACAAACATTTCGGACTATACAGTTTGTATTTACATAACAATTATCTTTAATTTTACATTTACATTTTTCTACTTCGAATCGAGAGTCTGTGCAGGTTGAATATCTGACTGAACTGTGTAAGACTACATTGTAGGAATAGCATATTACACTATCTTTGAGTCAGATAAGGTGAGGGGATTTGGTTTCACATTTATTTCGCTTCTTTCAAAAGAAATTCAATACATTTCGAAAGACTGAATCAAATACTAGAACATATCATACTAAGAAGTCTGATGACGAAGTTGAATACACTTCGTAGTCACTGACTCATGCTCTCATTCAAAACACATGCCGACTTCTTGAACTAGAACTTCAATCAAGAAAAGACATCAGTTTTCATATTCTCTTCAACAATCGCTACTTAGTGCTAACGGTGTTCTTTCCCAATTGCATTATTTATATTTCTGAAAACTCTGATAAGGATTATATCCAGTCTCAATATAGCAAGCTTCACACATTTGACTCGCTTCACCAAACCTCGAATAAATAACGCAAATTACAGTACATCTAATCGTACATTACAGTCACTACAACAACGCACTCGAAATCACCGACGCGACGAAGACAGCCCTATGTTCACGCTTCTTCAAAAAAAATAGACTTCATCGAACATTTCATCCTCTTCCACTCTCTTATCTTGCTCAGAATCACTAGGTAAAGCGCAATGCTTCAAGAATGAATGAAGACTAGTCATAAGTGACGTAAAATGAGACGTTGTATCAGGAGTCAATGGTTCATCTTCCACGGACGAATATGAGGAACTTGAACTTGAACTTGAACTTGAAGTCGAATTTTCCTTTGAACAAGAACAAGAGGATGAAGTGTGTAGGATGTATTCAACTTCTTCGTCGGAATCGTCGGAATCGTCAAGGATCAGTAAACGTTTACGAGGCTTTGATGTTGTGTCGGGTTCAGTCACTATGCAATGAACTGCCTCGCTTGGACCGTTATCGTATAAATCGTCCCATATCCCTCCCTTGATTTGATAACCTTCGTCAACGGAAGCATATACATGATCCATTTCAGGTTTCTGCGTTCCAGTACCCAAGTCAATGCCACTTTCCCAAGAACATTTCGCCAAATTGCCTTCGAAGATAACGTCTTGAGAATATAACGACTCGAGCTTGCTAACTGCAGATCGTACTTCCGCGATGGAAGGACGTGCTCTCCAATCAATATTCAACATTGGGATTAGGACGTCATTAAGTTCGCTTGAGATTGGGAGAATAGAAGGGAGGAAGATTTGGGGATTAGAAACATAGGCTTGAAATGTGGAGTCATTGTTGTTCGCACATTTCCATGGATTACGACCTGTGACGATGTTCAATAGGACGATGCCGAGAGACCAAATATCGTTAGATTGAGGAGAATAAACCCCTTCCATGTTGCATTCTTCCATTTGACATTCTAAGCATGACATTACTTTAGCATATATGCATTCCTGAACAGGAAAGTACACACCTGGACTCATATGAAAGACGCTACCTGTCCGAAATTCTACCGACGAAGATTGTGTAGTAGCCAATCCGAAATCCGTAAGAGCAATACGAAGACCATTATCATAACATAGAATGTTCTCTGGTTTCAAATCTCGATGAAATATCCCCAGAGAATGGCAATGTTCCGTTGCATCAAGAAGTTGAATAAATGCGTTCTTGATGAGTTCAATATTTCCAAGATATCGTGATTTGAGTAAGATTTGTACGTAGAGATCCTGATCTGGAGCATAATCCATGACGAGATATGTGTATATACCTTCTTCTACTACGTTGTGAAGGGTGACGATACCAGGATGGGAAGAGGCCATTTTATGTAGAGAGATTTCTCGTAGCTGGGATTGGCGGTTTAGACGAGAACGTATGAGGCACTTAACGGCATAGGAGCCATTTGTGCGAGGGTCGACATCGGTGGCGCGATAGACAGCCCCATAACCTCCTGTGCCTATGATATCCACAAGTTGGATACGCCCGTTGTCTATGAGGGTGTTGACGGCGGGGAATTGGAAGTTAGTGGCCATAGGTTCATTCATTGTAAGGAGCGACTTTTGTGTAACTAAGGACAGATTAGGTTTCATTTCAAAATGACACTCACGGTACTTACAAGCACTTGTTTCTAATATCTATCTTGTTGGACCTTGACAGAGAATGACAAGATGCAATAGCCGTAGACGGTGACGTGGTACAGCAGAATGTGTAATGGCGAGTTAATCCTTAGAAGTGGTAAAAGCGGAAGTGTTCATTCGTCGAGCTTTTCAGATATTATACATGAATCTGTGCTCCACAGTGCAGTGGGGGGAGGAAGTGTCATCATCGCATGTAATCGCTCGGAAAGTATAAGACATATGTTTGACCTAGATCGATCATCCCATTAGCGGTGCTGGTGTGACGCATTACAACTAATCGATCAAGAAAAGCCCCTGAAGACCTGAGTAATAACTACTGATTATTGACACCCAGATAGAAGCTCATTGATTTATAAAAAGAGTAGCGCACAGGATTAGGCGGAAAGGCCGCACTACACCTTTTAGTGCGATGTTAAGGGGATTCTCGAAAGTTACCCTTTAAGCAAAGCTCGAGTTAGTAGTGGTGGACATGATTCAATTGTATTAACTTCTTCTCGTTACTCATGTCCACACTGTTGTCAACCAGACGTTGTGACTCGGTGTTTATTGTGGGGTACCAGGTTCTAGTCATCGGAAGGACAGTGACTTGGTGGATGAGAAGCGAAAATTTCGTAGTTGTCGTTAATTGGACCCATAGTACTAGTTAGCACCAGTTGATTCGCATGTGCAAATATACTAAGGACAAACGCAAAACTTACAATGGTTAGAGAAGGTGTTGATCCCTCTGAGCACGTGAGATTACACATCATCACCATCACTTCACAGTCCACACAGACATCGACGTCAACTTACCTTCAGCGCTTCAGCTATGCTTCTGACCGAGTTGGACGACGATGTGCTTATATACATTCTCTCCTATCTCACACCATCAGAAATTCTTTCAACCAGGAAGGTATGTGACACCGCTACAAGAATTGGCGCTTGACCGTTTTTTGAATAGATATGCAAACGTCTCCACATTTTATCTCATTTGCGCATTGTATGGACTAACACATGCTTGAACTGCATCATTCAAAGAGAAATTCCATTCCCTAGCATACCATTGGAATCTTTGACTTTGGAAAAACTAGAAGCATATGCCATTCATTCAACTCGTTTGGAGGCCAAATGGTTATCGAACGACCACGCCCCTACACGCAAATGGTTTATCGATGCAACTATGAATACATCAGTTACAGACGTCCGATTACTGCCAGGCTCCGAAGGAACTCTGCTATGTACACTTTCAAAGAGTGTTTGGTCTGCCATCACAATCTGGGAACTGGATCCGGTAATCACGAAGAAGGGAGATCCACGGTTCCGAAAATGTTGTCAATGGTCCCCAAGAGGTGCCATCGTCACAAAATTTGCGCTCAATTCATGTTCCACTTCTGAGGCTACACTAGCCGTTTCTGTATCAAATAACGGGTTCGTCTTGTGATATATTTCTGTTTGTCCCAAGGACACGATTGACAATTCAACTCTGTGGTGCTTATAGGCATCAAGTGGTCGAGTTACTATCACTTAAACGATCCCCTGAATCAGAGATGTCTCTGTACTCAATGATGTCAATGCCATCCACTTTCAAACCAGTCAAGCTTGATGGAGATCTCTTGGTGTTGTGCGACGACATCGACGAAACTATTGTTTTGAATTGGAGGATGGGAACGTATGCGACTCTGAAAAGTAGTGAGGAGAAAATAATAGTATATGGCAGGTTCGTCCATCGACAATTCTCCCAATATAACTATTAAACAACCTACAGCATGATAATTGCATTCATGTTGTGTTCGCGTATCAAAGTGTCATGGTAGTCCGAGCACGATCCATTCATCTATTCCCATTTCCTGTTCTAAAGCATGAAGTAGAAGGAATTCTCACATATCCTTCTATTGCACGTCATTCTTTCGGTTGGATTGATGGCGTTTCAGTGACGATGAAAACTCAACATCCAAACCTCTCTCCAGCTTCCTCTTCAACGAATAACGAACAAGAGAATCACGTTCCTCTATCCTTCTTATTCGTGCCGACGCAGACGACCCATGGTCTTCTGACATTCTCAGTCTTCAACTTTACACTCTCCCTCTAAATCCTAATTACATTCCACTAGAACCATCTGAACCAATCGAATCACCAATAAACGAACTTATACAGATGGATAAGATGTCAATACCATACATCTTCCCTCCTATACTGGTGGCGAATGTGGAATCACAAAAGGGTGCAGTTCGTTGTACAGATATTATTCTTGGTAAACAAGGGACGGCGATGTGGGTTCAACCTCGTGATAGATCTATCGTCGGGTTGTATTGGTCACCAATTCCAGATGATGCACCCCCAACATTTATGCAACAGGAAAATATGAATGAATCCCTGGTCGCTGTGGCATTCTCTGGTTCACTTTCAAAATGTTCAGATATGTTTGGGAATAATGGAGGTTCTAGTGGTGAAGTGGAGATAAAGAAGATGAAAGGATTGAAAGTATCTTGGAATGATAGGAATAATTGGACATCGATTGATTATGATGAAGAAGTTGGAAGGGTCGTTTTGGGTTCGAGTTTTGGACAAATAGTTGTTGTTGATTTGTAATTTGTGGTTCTTATTCGTTGTTGTGCTGTATATGAATTCGAAAGTAAATGTGTATTATATCCTATATATACAAATACCATACGAAGCCATGTTATCCAAACTTCTGATTATCAACTTTATCTTCAGGTTAAAAACCCGGAACCCCCTCCCGAAGATTGATAACTGTAACCATCATACCGTCCTGTTGGTTCGTAAGAGTTGCAATCATAGCCCGATGCAAAACCCGAAGGTTGGTCTTGAAAAGCCCCGGAGGAAGGGACGATAGGCCCCGTCATGAACTCGTTGACTTCAGGCCCTACCACTCCACTGGACCATGAAGGAATACTCAACGAGGGTGAAGAAGAGGAGGAAGATGAAGAATAGGAAGATGGTGAAGAATGATATGATGAATGCATCCACCATCTATCTCTATCCGGTTGGGTATATGTATATCCAGTACTGCGAGACGGGGAACTGCATCGAAAATCTATGATTTCATCGTTGTTTCTTCTATCATATCTCCGACGTTTCTTTTGAAGCTCATTTCAGCACTTGTGTAATAGACCATGTTTTATTAGTAGTAGACAGACAGCCTTACCTCAACGTCTGTAAGAACCTACAAGATATGACGTTAAGTGAGCAACCAGTAATGACCGAAATAAGTATAATGCAAATGACTCGAGATGGGGGAAGTAGGATACACTGCAAGTGGTAAGGTACTATACATACCTCATAGGCTTCTCGTATTTTAGTAAACCTTTGTGTAGATCCTTCAGTATCTCCAGCATTTTTGTCTGGGTGGTGTTCTAGAATTCGTTTTTTATATTCTCGCTTTACGAATCAGAGGTGTAGGTGTGGAGCATTAGAGAATTGAGTTCAAGTTCATTTAAAAAGAGTTTGTATGCTTACTTTGATGTCCTCAGTTGATGCATCAACAGGAACACCTAATATTTCATAGAAATCTCTGCCGTGAAAGCAAGGTTGGTTTTCCACTTCAGTTTCCACAGACTCGGTCATAACTGGAGCAGATAGCAAGATGAAAAGCCCATGTCTCCTACATCCGCTCCATGCACGTGAAAAAAGAAAACTGATTCAGATGACTTGCGGATGAGGTTAATGTTGAACCAAACCCCTATCTATGATCGACGATGCGAAAAATAGAACAATGTGGTGTATGCTCTGGTGTGGACACAACCGGAATCGAACCGGTCACCTTCCGCAATCACTGATATCAATGCAAAGCGGGCGTGATAACCAACTACACCATGCGCCCATAATTGTTTGACTAGTTAGGCGCCAGGGACAGTGCTGGTTAAAGGTAATTTCTTTTCAACAAGGTCTACCAATTTTTCCTCAATCACAATGGTAAGCAGGCTCCTACCCATCCCCTCGCTGCACGTGCTCGGACTGAGAGACAAGCAAGAACAATGCTTACGTAAATTATAAGGAGAGTCCTCGCGCAGCGAGGGGCTGGCACAATTCGACCGCCGAGTGGCTGTGTGCCGAGCTGAGTTTGAAAGAGAAAGACATAACGCTCAAGGTTGCTTGAGGTTCCCATTAGCTGACAAATGTATCACTGTAACACATGTCCATTTATAGATGTTCTACCCATCCCTCACGTTCAGTTGTCCGTGACCTTGTAAATCAGCTTGATCTGATCCTAGATTTCTTTCATGAGAATGAGCAGACGGAGATGAAAATAGAGAGGTGGTATAGAGAAAAACATACAAATGAATTGTGTGCTCAGATTACAACATTGTCAAATAGCTACCACTTCGAGGCTAAGTCAGCAACACCAGAAAAAATCCAAGAGAAAGCTATTGCAGTTGATACCAACAGGCACGTTTATTGAATATTTTCTGGACCAGAGCTCGGATTCGTTCGTCGGGCCATAGGGAGTTAGGGGTATCAGAGATAAAGAGCACAAACGTGATGTGACCCTCTAAATTAATGAAATATTATAATTACAATAAAATGTACGAAAACGACCTCTTTCTCGAGGACTCAAACCCCGCTCGGTAACGCCCGGTCGAGTTGTGCCAGCCCCTCGCTGCGCGAGGACTCTCCTTAATATTTACGTAAGCTTTGTCCTTGTTTTCCTCCTCGCGCACGTGAGGGGATGGGTAGGAGCCTGAATGGTAAGCAGAACCGTCAAGAAAGCTTTAGAGGTATTCCAATGTGTCCTTGTGTATTCGCCAAGCTCAAGCGCACGGGGTAGTATATCGCGACTACTGTTCAACCGTGGCGGGTTGAAATGCAAGTAATATTGCCTTGTCGCTGGATATTACATGAAAGTGATAGAAATTCCCTTGGTAACCGTATATCCTCCAACTCATTGAGACATTTAACGCCCGTGTAGTCGCAAGTAGTCGCTGGCGGTAATTTGCCTGGACCGACTTAGAAATTTGATGGCTCGTGGCGAAGGCCAAATGTGACGACGATGACGAGCCCATTGGCCCCAAGTTGATCCGGGACACTCGAGACCTTCAGGAGGTTGTACGTCATACGTATTCCTTGTGGTATCTATTTTGATCGAGACCAACTCTCCCTAACTATTTAAAACAATGATATTGTTGAAGGATATATTTCACATTGATTTATTTCCTACTTACTACATCACACACCCCCACACACCTTAAACATCTCTTCTTGAAATCATAGAAAGTGGAAGTCATGACTACGGCATTGGACGCAATTCTTGAGACTGGTATCAAAATTGCAGTTGATGGGGCGGACTTCGCGAGTGAGATCTTTTCTCGAGTAGCCTTCTCAAACCACTCTAATTAACTCTTTCGATTTATAGATATTCCTTACAGTGGTTACAAGGCAGTAGATGCTACTACCAATCCTTCACTCGTTCTGGAAGCACTCTCGAAACCCGAATACCTGCATATACTCGATGAAGCGGTAGCATATGCTAACAAGAAGTTACCTGGCGGAGAGCTAAAAGAACGCACTGAGCTTGCAATGGATTATCTGGTGAGTCACCTTTCCATCTCGAATTGACCCCTTTATTTATCGATATCCGTCCCTTTTTCTTTTAGCTCGTAAAGACCGGAGCTCAAATTCTAAAGCATATTCCCGGACGAGTTTCTGTTTCACTTGATCCCCGTCTAGCAGAAGACTACGATGGTATTGTGAAAAAGGTCCGTAAACGTTATCCAAAGGAACGCAAGCCTCGCTGAAAAATCCCCTTCTAATAGTCACAAAAATTGATACAAATATTCGAAGAGCTCAATGTATCTCGCGACAGAGTCTTAATCAAAATCCCAGCAACATACACTGGTATTCGTGCAGCTCAAGCGCTAGAATCTCCATCTACCTCTACCTCCCCATCTATCGATTCTACTTCACTTCCAATCCATACAAATTTAACACTCATCTTCGGTCTCGTACAAGCAATTACATGTGCTCAAGCAGGAGTTTCAGTAATATCTCCTTTCATAGGACGAGTTCAAGATTGGTGGTCAGGACATGAATTCAAACGAACTGGAGTTGAAAACCCATTCGCTAAACAATCATTACATGATCATCATGGTATCCTTCTCATCCGTCAAATTCGTTCATCTTTCGATCAATTTGGTTATACCTCCAAAGCTAGAACAGAAATTATGGCTGCTGGGTTCCGTAGACCTGAAGAAGTTTTAGAATTGGCTACAGAAGGAAAACATGGTGGTGCTGATTTGTTTAGTGTGCCGCCTTCGATTTTGGAAGCTTTGAAAGGAACTGAAAGGGTTAATGGAAATTTGGAAATGGAGAAGGTTACCAAGGTATTGGAACATTCACATCATCCGGAACCAAGTTATATTTCTGCCATTCATGATGACAAACATGCTGAAGCGAGGTTTAACGAAGATGCGGCGTTGGAACAGGTGATTTTGGATAAATTACCTGAGGGGTTGAAGAAGTTTTCAGCAGATAGTGTTATTCTGGAAGAAAAGATTAAGGCGCAGTTGATGCTTCCATCATCGAACATGCCTGGAGGTTGGGGACTCAATGAAGAGTGTTGAAGGGAAGATAGAGTAATAGAAGGGTTTTTAGATTCATTACAGGGACATTCATGTATCATTTATAAACTTCCCGCACAGTGCGATATGTTACGTATATCATAGAGTTATAACTCAAGTATAAATTAATACCCCAGTCACAACTTTAAGTTCATTTGATACACCTTTCCGCGTATAATCAGGTTATAAACTTCTCTTCGAAAGTTCAATTAATCAATCACATGCATAGGATTCTGAAAGTCAAAACCCCACTTTCCAACTTTTCCTGTAAACTATTTCTCTTACTCATCCATCTTCCACTTTCTTCAGTTTCCTTTGCCTCTTTCTTAATTATCCTAATCCAATCAAAACATGATTTACAATCGACTATTTTGTGTTTTTCGCATTGGTAGGAATGTTCTGTGGTTAATGCTGCTTGAGCTCCAAGTAGGTATACGTTTAATTGTTGACGTTCCTATTATGTGTTTGTGTGTTTGTGAGTGGGTGTGTGATGAGCGATGAGAGATTAGGATTTGATAAATGAATGAGATAGAACAGAAAGAAAGAAAGGGGTAGAAGAAGAATGATAAAGTGTTTTTAAAAACTTTATATAAAAAATCATTGAATCAACATCAATGACATCAATCAACGTTTCAATTTCAACACATTGAAGCAATGAGAGGGGGAAGCGAATGTTGAAATGAAAAGGTTTCTGATGGTCTGATGATTGGATGATTGATTGTTTATAAAAAAAACCAACAAATCAATCGATTTCGATCAATGCGACGATCATCAAAATCTCCAATTTCCATAATTCCCCCCTCTCTAGAGAGACCGAGGGATATTCTCGTTATCTCCCTCCAAGAATATGCACCCTACAAATCAACTCGTACGTTCCGAGCCTTTACGCTTTCATGAGGACTCAGCCACCCTTCCACTCCAACCAACACAATCAAAAAAAAAAAAAAAAAAACAAGAGAAAAGGAAAAGAAAGAAGCGCAAGGTGAGGGAGGAAAGGTAATGGAAACACGAAAAAAACTCACCTCAACCTCAAAATCCAAAAACTCCGCAACCTCACTCAACTCATCCTCAACCGTAACATTATTAACCATCCTATGATCACATAAACACATCTGACAAAACTCATCTCCATGAGCTGCACAAAATTTGAAATTGTTCACGATGATATGTTCTGGTACTTTCCATGGTTGACCAGAACTAGAACTAGAACTAGAAGGCATATGCCCATTCATAGTTATATTGGTGTGAGTAGTATTCGAAGCTGAAGAAGTTGTAGAGGATGAGGATGAGGATGAGGATAAGGGTTGGGATTGGGATTGTTTAGAGGTCGATGTTGATGTTGACATTGTTAGTATTGCGTGGAAATGTAGTGGTTGGTAGCTGTAGGATTCCGATGTAATACGTTGTTGCGCGGATACAGCTGTAGTTGTAGTTATTGGATGGTGGGGTGTAAGGTGTTATAAGAAAGGAGTAAAGGATTGTCCAAAAAGTCACTTTATCGTTTGCACCACTTCAATATTCCAAGCAGACAAAGAACGGCGCAAATGTGGTTTTGTTTATGGCGGGGTTGGTCAACCGTTCAACAGGTAACCGCGGGTCAAACAGTCAAACACAAGTAACAACCTAGAGTCAACACAACAAGCAAATGAAAAAAAGAACGTCTAAGTAGAATCTGAACCCCCACGCGTCTTTTTGGGCACACCCAAATGCGGAAACTAGGTCAGAAAGACAAGACTCAAAAAAGAGTGAAAACAAAAACAAAAAACGATTGAAGTTGGCAGCAAGGACTGGAAAGGTTGGATGTGGAAGAGTGTTCGAGGAGGGGGTGATTGAGAAAGAACAAGATTCAAGGGAGATGAACGTAAGGAAAAAGAAATCAATCCTTTGTAATTATAGGGCCCACCAGCGGAACTTGTGAAATCGCCGTGACTAACGGGTGTTTCAAGCCGATATGGCCCAAGTCCAACAACGTAAGTCCCCAGGACAAGTTTCCTTACTTAAGCTGTACTCAAGTGCTTTTTCTTCGTCCCCCCGCAATTTGAGCGCTCATTTGTTCGGATCATTTTTACCGTCTCACACATAATTATATCAGACTCTATGCTCTCGCCAATCATTATATGAAGAATTATGTGGAGAAGGATTCCCCCTTGTTTTAAATGGATGAGACAGCCAATAAAACAAGGCATTTGAAACCGATTTCGGAAGAGTACTTCATGAATGTTTTCACCTCCATGATAGCATTCAGCCGACTCCATGAGGTCCATTATCCTATTAATTAAAAAACCTATTCCATTTAACAACGACACAACATGACAGGAAAACAAAAACAAAACAACAAAAACCATATCATAAATAAACCCATAAATGTATCCTCACCTAAAAACTCCAACAGCAACACCCTCAGCCTCCGCCTCTCTAGTCGTTCCAAGGGCAGAAACAGCAGCTTCTTCACAACCTAACCATTCCAACCATTCCGCAGCATGATAAACCACTCTTCTCATTGGCCAAGGTTCTAATTCGATAGTTTCTCCACTTGTTGATGTTCTTGAAGATACAGATACATCCTCTTCATTTCCGCTACCGATGGTAGGTAATAGATTTGGTGACGTGTTATGTGAACGTGAATGTAGCGAGGTTTGATTTTGACGCATAGAAGTAGACGAGGAAGATGAGGAAGAAGAGGAAGACGAGGAAGACGAAGGTACTGATGATGATAACGAGGACAAACCGGGTCCGTGAGCATGACCATAATTAGGATGAGTCAAAGCAATAGTATGTAAATGGCCACCATGAGCATGATTAGGAATATGATGATGAGTCGGTGTGGTTTTCTGTTTATCCATCCTAGAGATCATTCCATGAATGGCTGAAGAACCACCGAATCCTCCAGGTAACTTTCTTGAAACAGTCCAAAACCAACTTCCAACTCTAACAACTCTCACATTAGGGAATCCATGCTCAACAATTGCATGAACAACCTTCGTGGCAACCGGAATATCATTGATGTATGCAAACCTCAGATCGGGTGGCAGTCCAGGTTTGAGTTGCTATGTTTCGACATCAGTCAAATCGATTCATGGAGAGAGATCAAATACATACTGTGAAGAATCCAACGAGATCATTACCGACACCACCTGGTGTTCCAAGATTGCCATCCATACTATTCAACCGTTGAGCACCAAGTTCCATGCCCAGTGCAGTTACACTTCTAGGAATTAGCCATCCTGCCAAACCAGGCGCCAAATCTCTTGGATACGTCATTCGTATTGCCTTTATCCCATTCAGACTAGGCAACAGGCCCCAAACCGATGCGTCAAAACCCAGGGCTTCGAGGTTGCTAGCGCTGATCACACCGCCTACACCACCATTGTTACCAGATGGCGTTGTATCAACGACGAGTTGCAGTGTTTGAAGTTGGGTTCTTCCACGTAAGAAGGATGCAATTGAAGGGAATAATTCTTTATCGACAGTTCTGCGTCCCAAAGTTCGAACGGTGAAAGCAAAATGACGAAGGAATGGAATTGGGTATGGATGTATAGGAGGTGTTGGCTGTGTTTTAAATTGGGCAGATAATGTTGCACTTTCGAGAAGAGTGCAATCAATAGATAGAGATTCCAATTGTCGCCCATGAGTAATTATTTCTGAAATTGCGTGGGTTGGTATACAGGGGCCTGGAGGTGTGGGAGCTGCACCAGTAGGTGGAATGACTGGGAAGGTTCCAGCGAAATGTATGCGAGTTAGATTACGAAGGGATAGAGCAGTAGGTGGGAATGACCAGGATGGTGTAAAGAGATTAACCTTGCGTAGCGTAGTCCCATTTGAAGCAAGAACATTTTGAAGAGAAGCATGTGATGACATGGAACTGCTTGTTTGTGTGGGTACTGCTGGGCATGTGTATGCAAAGTGAGCAATTGAGCGTAGATCGAGAACTGAGAGATCCGCGGGATAATCGGGTGATCTAAGAATAGTCAGCACAATTGATGTTCAGACTATGGCATATACTTACTGCAAGGAAAGCCCGCGAAGTCGTGGGTTAGTAGATTGAAGAATGCGAAGAACTGGTGGTAAACCCTCGGCACCGGAGGATATATGCACATTTCGAAGGTTGATAAGTTTTGGAAGGGCATTTGTAAGCATCCCTGAATAATTTATGAATATATGCACCCCTTATTGAGACGAGTCGCACCTGTTTGGAATGCCAATCCGCCATCTCTTGTGGATGCGAAGATACGCAGTGTACGTACGCAGTGAGCGAATGCAGGATCGACTATTATGCGGGTGAGAATATCAGCACTTCGTTGAGCATGGCGTGGACCATCATCCGCCCTTGTATGCGCTTCTTTACGTCTCCAGTCATCGTCATCAACATTTGTGTTGTATCTCAGATCGCCAAAGTGCAGGTCTAGCTCTCTAAACAGGAGCTGGGAGGCAATCCGAGAGATAGCGTGTGGGACAAAGAGCAGAGACTTGAGATCTCTCCTGGGAAGGAACAGTGCAATTTCGCGCCATATTTCTACAGAAAAACGATCTTTGTTGATAAGCAACGGAGATAGAAGCTAGAGATAAACTCAGCGTGACGGTGCAAACAGCGGGGAGATCGGCACCTTTTCGACAGCTACAGAGCGATGATGAAGAAGAGCTTTCGCTTCTGGGTTGTCTGGCTCAGCATCGAGTGCGGCCTGAAGGTCTGCAGGCATGATGGTCGGCAAGGAGGGCGATGAAACCGGTATTAATGACAAACCTTCATTAGCGCTGAAGTGGGAACCACTGGCTAGTCTAGCCCTGGCTCTAAAAATCCTAGCCTTTGCAATGGCCTCTTGTGACAGAGTGGTGACCTGGAGGCAGGACTGGATTGCGTTCTCGATGATAGTTCTAGAGCGTCTGATATATCCCCATGAATTTCACTCTCCAAAAAGGAAACACTGTAAAAAATCACTGACCCCTCAAAATGCAAGCTCCTAATCGCATACAACAGCAGATCGACCTTTTGGTTGTCGGATAGACATGAAGAAACATCGCGGATGCTGGCGTCGAGGATTTTTGGGTTGAAGATGTCCATGGGGAGGTATGACCAGTGTGCGTGCAGGTCGGGTGAATATATATCAACCACTCCTGACTCTATTACGCACCTGTCATTTTTGACGATTAACAACAGCAGCTCTAGGCCCACCAGTCTGGGCTCCTCGGCACATCCCGGATGCACAAGCACAAGTCAACAACACACTTCATTCCAACTAACAACTTATTTTTTGCTTGTAATCATCTTTCAACTACCACCCACAACGACGCCACCGGTCAATATATGCGCCTTTAAGCTTCCTATTAGTACCTGTATTCGCTTCGCCCTGCCGCGTCTCCCAAAAGACACTATAACAAATGGAGATAAGAACTACATCTGCTACATACTTGAATCTATATGTATCCCTTATCCGCTCTCCGGGCTTCTGACAAGGTGTAGGCCAATAAAATAGATCGGTTAAAATATTATATTTAAATTGGTTACTCTGAAATCCAAGTCTACAACCGAGTTTCACGAAAGACTTCTCGAACCAAGCCTCCTTTACTTTAGCTATCTACAAGCGAGCCTGAAGCGGGTAAGGTTATTGACCCCATGGACCTTGTTGATATTTGGAGTGTGTAATATTACCCCATGGGTGTACGATAGTCAAGGTTCATGCCGTTGTTTGAAGTACTTCTACTTCTTTGAGGTGTCAGGTGAGTTAAAGAAGGTCCTCAAATACCATTTGGCTCACACCTCACAGAATACACCAAAGGTAACCTAATGTGTCCGATTTCTGTAGCAATTGTTGTTATTCTACTCATCCCACCAACTTCGCTGACATACGCTCCATGTGTCTGTACAAGATATACATTTTTATCCCATCACAATCACGGCATCTTTTATTTTGTTGGCCGTGCAACACAAGAACCCGCGAACCTTTCTCGCAAATTTACTTGGAAACCCAAGAGAGAAGGTCCTAAGGACATCCTAAAGGCCATACCATCTTTAACACCGTGACTTCACCACCTGTTTCAGTTTTATTTTTTGGTTATCATCACCACTACCAACCACGGTCCAATATACCCACTTGAATAATAACCCGGTTGATGTAGTCGATCCTTTTTTATCTCCAACCTGAAGCCCATACATACCCTTGTTTAAAAATATAAATATATTAACCCCACGGGGTGTAAGTTCCAAGCACGTTTATAACTGATTGTCGAGAAAGAAGTTGAAAAAACTGTGTACCATCCCTTTTTCCTTCTTTTATGTATTAGGATTCTTAATATTCCGTTTCGGCTTTTCCAGGCTATTGTATCCTGTTATCTCCCTCCCAGGGTCCAGAGGGTACTGCCAGTGTAACTAAGTACTACATATCCGAGTCTTTGGTCAGTCTTATGTAGGAAATTCAGGGGAACTCGTTCAGTCGAACCTGAACTTTTTCCTTGATCTCATGATGTTGTATGTGTGTAGTGTATGATAAGTTATTACCATAGATACTACAAAGGTAACGTTGTTGTACCTACCACATGTTGCCAAGAAATGGACATAATGTATTCATCGATTGGTACTTTTTTTTTTTTTTTACTTCACAGATCACGGGCCACAGACTAAACCCGTGCACTAATTTCTGTAACCTGTGGTCCGGAAGAGATCTGTGTATAAGTGAGCTTGTTTACATCGTTCAATTGCATGTACGTGAACCGCAGCTGAAATCGTAAAAGGAAGAAATGTCAGTGGTGTTGACATGGCGGACAAAGCCTGAATTAGCCCCAAGAGTCAGATACATCTTATGGGGATTTGGATGATACAGATCCAGGTCCTATCTCTAGCCCGTATGTAGAACGGGTACTCTGCTGGTATTGAAACAAAGGATATTTGTACTGTCTTAACTCTTGACTCCGTGCTATTAATATGATTTCGCAGTTGGTTCATCATCTTCATCCCTTAGCAGTCTGTCCACCGAATGGTAGTTCTCACTATGGAGAAAAATCGCTCTTTAAGCACTAATCGGCTGTTGAGAGAGGAAGGAATAGTGAGTGAGAAGTGTGTCATTACATACTGGTTACACTACAGTCGAGTGACTCCACACTGGCAATTTTCGTAGACTCACAAACGTAGATCAACTCCAGCTTACCAGTATCATAATACCTGTTTTATAATAGTAGTTTAGGTCAACCGCGTCTTATCACTCGTTTGCTTGTAGCGGTATATAAATGTTGATTCAAAAAAAAAAAAAAAAAAAAACTACAATCAAGTGCCGTGTGTGTCGTGACAAAGGGTATATTTATGCAATAGCATGTGACCATGCTCTTCGGTCAGACGCCCTTTCCAATAGGACAACCTCAACGAGAGCTGTGACCACGACTTAAATTCAATCTCACGTCTTCCAACCACTTCAAGACAGCCGTGGACGAGTATGCTCTTCATTGAAGTCACAATATTTGTCCTCAGCACCACTATATCCATCTTTAGGATACTTCGATGCACGTTTGTATTCCTCACGGGTATGCCCAAATTACTTTACAAAAGAAAGAAAACTAATGCGAATGCCTCAAGATGTTTTACAAAGTCTGATATATCATATACCAACAACGCTACACGACTTGCCTAACGAACTCCTGGTAGAAATCGTGTGTTATTTGGATTTCCGTGATATAGCCTCGCTTCGCCAGGTAACGCCAGCCAAGTTTCAGTCATTTGTTAAATGTTGTAACTTGTATTTGTGTAGACCGACAAGCAATTACTCGACGTGATAACTCATAGGATTCTTTGGTATTCACTATGCCAAAATTACTGTCTTGAGCACTTCAACATTCCGCGATCGGAAAAACCGTTTAAAAACATGACTATGGAAGAACTTCGTAATTGGATTTCCTTCCGACTTTTGATGAATGAAAGCAGGTCGAATCCTTTGACCACTCCGTGCAAGCGATCACTCGAAACTCGTGGTTGCAAATCTTTACAACAGTTATAATTAGTATGACGAGGATGACGAGGATGACGACATGAATAAAGAAAGGACATATATAAAGACTAAGAAAATAGTAAAGTAGATTAGACACTCTTGTTCCTGTACTTCTACGTTCTCAGAAATACACAAGGGTTCAGTGTATCTTCGGGCATGTCTAAGCTAGTGTTTCTTGTCGTCGGTATAGACAAGGTTCCAACATATCCTTCCAGGTGGTCACTGGCTCTTGGCCGGTGACCAGGAATGCTACATCAACTATTATGATTTGGACTCAGATGTACCTTGTGAACCACCCACTGAGTTCTTTGAGATGCATGCCATATCTGCCATTGCAACAATGATCAAACCCAATACCCCTTCCCTTGAATTTCTCCTTACATCATATTCCCATTCGGTTGCCTGTGAATAATTTCTCTCTCCTAAGTCCTTGATACTGAAGTGACACTGATATTCGACCTTCATTTAGATTGTGACCGAGTGGTAATCCAAGAAGTTGTAGTTGAAAACGGAATTACTCCATCATTCAAAATACGGAAGTTAGTTTCATTGGCGGATCTTGCACCAAATCCTTGTGTCTTGGGGGTTACAATTTCTGAAGAAATGGTTATCAAACATATCTCGCGTATAATTTGATTCGTGGCAATCCTAATGGCTATATCGAAATCTTCAGATGGAAAGATTGTTATAATGGCAGTTGACCATATCCATCCTAAAGACTCCTCGTACGGTTGGCGGGAACTCCAAGGATGATTTTCACGCGCGCGACAGCAAATTTGATGGCAAAGCAAATAAAACCAAACATTTTGATGTGGCAGTTGCCACAACGGACTAATGCTCCGGTGTATATGCTCGCATATTCATAATATTTTGTGTGTTGTATCATCTCCGCTAGTCCAGAAAACAGGTTTAGAATTTTTTCTGAAATTTTGGGTAATTTTTCTTTGTTTTATATATCACGTGATGAGATGGAACCAGGAGAACCTGGCCCGGGCCGTCTTAATCCCGCCTATTTAAATGCAATTTGACTCTATTTATTCTTCGGGATAAAATAATAATAAGTGATTAATCGACCAACCCATGGTGTATGATCTTTGAAAAGTTCCAAGTACCCATTAAAGGCACTGAAAGCTGATATTTTATGTGTCTGTCTCCCCACAATTAATTGAACTTCCTACAGGGTATGCATAAAAAAGTTAATTCGAACAGGATTCGAACCCTTGACATAATCATGATGACCCTTACGTATATTAAACAACCTTGCAAAATAGATCACCAGTACACACTTGGGGTAACCATCTTATGGTGAATCTAGTTTGGACATTGCAGCGCAATGGGAACTTGCTTCAGAGAATCACCTCGTACGAGTTCGTTACTGGCATATGCCATGACTCTGCAAATTGGCCCATATAACATCCACAATGATCACAATTTCAAGTTCACATTTCCAAACGTATTTCCCACTGCACACGGTAAATACTTTCAAATGGATAGTATATGTCGTGAGCCCACTGAAATCTAAGCACGTTATATATATATATATATATATTATCGTCGTATATGGTCAGAGCTTATAAACACACTGATAATGTTGAAGCCTGTGGCTAGGCTGATTGGGGCATATAGATGATGGTTAGACTCTCCCTTGGTGACCATCAATATTGGTGCTAACAGTTCATATATCTCGTGCATTTGTGAACGAATTCCAATTAAACATTTAAAGCACCATGAGGGGACACAAAGGACACAAAGGACATAGTAAAATTTAAAAACGATGTGTCGATGAACGTTACATAAGTAACATCAGGCCAATTTCAAATTTCTCGGGGGATTCCGGCACATACTATACCCCTGTAACCTCCTCGTTCAGCGTAGGGTTAACTCTCAGATCCCATTAATGATCTCCATCAGCTTCACTTTGTGCTCAGCGTATATTTCGTAATAATCATCTTGTTGATGGCTTATACTGACTATGTCGCCTCTCCTGTTGCAACTCCGCATTTATGACATATGGAGATAAGAAATCGCCAAGCAAATATTTCAAACTATAAACTATGCCATCTATCAACGTAACTGCCTCTAGCTACCATAAATTGCCTTCGTTGAGAGTTTGAAGAGAATCCACCATAACAACCATAATGAAATACAGTCCAGCACAGTGAGTTTCAGACCAACATAACAATGTGCACCATTGAGACGCCGAGCCAAATTTGTTGTTTGGTAATACTGATTCCTGATATGTTTTTTTTTATCACCATCACAACATAGTTAAGCTGGTTAAGCGAATATGTTTCACGAGATGAGAGAAACATATTTAATGGCTCGAAATTCACCTCGAAAACTTCAGAGAGAGCAGGCCTCCTTTCATCACAGCTTCACACATATACACAATCGCACCGCTGGTTTCGGTTATTTCACCACCACCCACTACATCTATCCATCTCAAGACCCACGACGCTTACGAGCCTTACGATCTTTTTAATCTCCAAAATGACCACAATAAAAGTAAGTTGTTTACCAAATAACAATGTAAAGAATATATGCTGATTATGCCGTCTCTAAAATAAAACTAGGCTCCCTTTTTCCTCATTTTGTCACTTTTGGGACTCCTGTCCTCAGTGACTGTTTCTGCATTACCTCATTCTAGCCATAATATAGCCCAAGTCCAAAATGTGACAATCTCGGGCAGAGACGAAGCTTTGACTTACCGCGATCTGACTGATGAAATTGCAACATACTATCGACGTGATAACACCCGATGCTCGAGTTTGAACATTGAACAAGCAAAGAAGAGTATGCATTGTACTCAGGTATTATCTATTTGATGGAAGCTAACGATTTATAGTGCCCGGTTGGGCCAAACTCGAGAAATTTGCGAAAGACAAATGGGGTGATGGAAAATGGAACATCGTCACCAACCCCCAAGAAGTAAGTTTCACCTGTTTCCAAAAGTTGGAGTATTTAAGGGCTTACATCTTTTTTTCAGTACGCAGACCGCGGTGCTTCATTCTGTATAGACGATGCTCCAGTCAATATCGACCCGAAAGGTGACCCTCTTCCACCTTTTATTTTCTTCCGTATTCTAAAAGCATCAATTACTAGGCAAACCAACATGTCATGATCGCTACAATGAATTGGAAGGTACAACTACAGGAACGAACGGAACCAATTGGGTGAAAATTGTTACTGGGCAATCCACCACTGGATCATGGACTGTCAAGCGTAAGTAAACGCCCAAGAGCGATTTATTCCCTTGTTGTAACAAACATTTGAAATTAAATCCCTACTTATAGGTGAATCAGAGTTCGGTTTTGACATCAAATTCGAAGCCAAGTTCAAAGTTCCAGAGTTGTTCGAAGCTACCACTGGAATAACTACAGTGGCTCGGTTTAAGAATTCCCGAGAAGATTCGTCAGTCTCTTTTCTATCAAGAAATATCGCATTTTCATGTACACTTACTGTCAACACTGGGTTTTGTTTTAGGTTCTCTACGACTACCAACAGTCAGCAAGAAACTCAGGTCACTGCTACTGCACCTGATGGCTCTAAGTGTAGCGTCAAGGTAATGAAAATTTCTCGATAAAAAAGAATAAACAATCTGAATTACTCCTAGCTTCAAGTCAAATCGTGTGATCAAAAGGGTACAGGGAGAATTCGGATCGCAGCAACGGGCTTCGTCTGGTTTAATTACGATGACAAGGTACTTCATAATTTTATTTTGGAAATACAAAACTAAACCTCGGATTTTAATTCAGCGTGCACCGAAAGCCGACCCCAAGGGTGGCAAGCATTACAAGTGTAAGTTTTTTTTTATTTAGATTCCTAAGTCAAAAATAAAAATTGACTGTATTCCGAAATGACCTCACATAGATGCTGCAAAGATTGATGATGTCCTATCGCTTGACGAGCGTACAAGTTGGATGGAATTCGAAGGTTCTATTAGTGGTGAATCAAGTGGGAAGTACGAGACCAAGTGTGTTAAGAATGGACAGCCTGTTAAGGCTGCTGTTAAGGCCGTCAAACTTGGTGCGGCACCTCCCAAAGCTCCCAAAAAGAACTAGAAGAAATGGAGTTTGTTGTTGACTATGTTATATGTAGTGGTGTAGAAGATTAGAAATCTGAAATTTAAGAGATGACTAGGAATGTCAATCGGACTGAATGTAGAGATCAGAAAGAACATTGAAAGGGAGAAAAAGAAACAAGTAACTCTCCTTGACGTTAGCAACGTTGAAGGTACGCTTACACAGTTCTTATATTATTTAGAACTCTTGTAAGTTGTAGGAACGGCTACTGTCTAAATAACTCAAGACCAATTTCTCGCTTGTAGTGACAAGAGTTAACTCTAACGTTAATGTGACACCCAACATATTCATCGGCGTCTGTCAGACCACGCGTTCTCCAACAGGTTGGAAGGAACACGACTACGACTTGATTTCAATTCTCACGTCCTCTAACCACTTCAAGACAGCCGTGGATGATTATGCTCTTCATTGAAGTCACAATATTTGTACTCAGCACTGCTATATCCATCTTTAGAATCCTTCGATGCACGTTTATATGCCTCACAGGTATGCCCAAATTACTTTAAAAAAGAAAGAAAGCTAACGCAAGTTCCCCAAGACGTTTTACAAAGCCTGATATATCATATTCCAACTACGCTACACGACTTGCCTAACGAACTCCTGTGGTGTAGGTATGTGTAGGTATTCAATAAATATTATATGATTAATGTTACACTAGTGTAGTTTATTACTAGGATCTTCCATTTTAAAAGGGGGGGATGTTGGAGAAGTATACAAGGTATCATAATGTATCAATAGACTTAGGAGTCGGTAGAGAGAATAGAGATGCAAACATGCAGGTCGGAAAAGATTAGATTAGATTAAAAGTTATTAAAATATTACCTACGTAGTTTAACGGTTTTAGCATTACTTATATACTGTATGTAGACTTCCTAAGAGCAGAGGTTCAAACCTCACTTGTTGTAACATTTAACATAATAAAAATACAAATAAAAATAGCTGTATAATAATATCATAGAAAAACTCACTGAATGTCCAGAAGAGGTCACAAGTGAGTGTATCTTTTTATCATTGTCCAAGCCAAATCTCATGCCCAGTCACTTACGAAAAATGCCATTTCTAATCTCGTCTGGTTTCACAGGGGACCCGATGAGACTCTGTCAGACTCTACCCAGATGGGGAAATGGAGACTTTGTAAAATATTAACCTAGGCTCCTCTAGCACCATCTACTTCCAATACTCTTTATATGGGCTCATCTGGCGTCACCTAGGACCTAGGATGGCGTTCAGATATGACTGGAATGTTGCTGGACATTGTGTATCCTTAAATATATAGTCTGTTCATGAGTATATATGCACATTGAGAATTTTTTTAAAAAAAGTATTCATTGATGTAATAGTACAGTTTAGAGTATTGGTGCTACTACTAGTAAATCTAGTTTCTCTACAATCCACTACATCATTACTACAAGTCTACAACTACTTTTATATAATGAATTACAGCTATTAACCTTTTTTTAATGGTGAGTAATGTGCATATAGTGACATAATATATCATCACATACCATTACACCATGTCAAGTGGATGAGTTGAGGTGGAAATGACTAGAGGTGGTGAATGGTGGTCATAAATAACTGCGCATATATCTGCACTTTACGGCCTCGCTAGGCCACTCAGCCTCAGTCAGCCGTCCACCAACTCTCAACAGGTAGTTAAAGCCAGATACTGACCTCCTATAGGAGAATTTGTGAAAAGAACGTGTGTGAATTCGTGAGAAGGAGTGCCAAGTAGTGGTATTAGAGAAAGAGGAAGAGGAAGAGCCTGGAGGGCGTCCAAAATTTCTTAAGTTACAGGAAATACTACATGATGTCATCGGCACATCACAAAGAAAACCTCTGTCTCTCACGGTCTCTGTTCATTGAGTTAATATTAATTTGAGTGCAGATGCAACTACTTGTGTTAATTTTCTAAGTACTCTTGAGCCAGAAATAGGCTGCAAAGGTGAGGACGGCAAGTGATGTCATATCAGAGACATCATTTAACCACCTTACCCAATCCTCATCCAGATGAGGTCAGAATCAGGAATGACCTTGATCAGATCAAACCAGACGACGCACGAATGCCCACAGCCTCCTCAGATCAGACGAGCTGGGGCCAGGAACTGGTAGAAATCGTGTGTTATTTGGATTTCCGTGATATAGCCTCGCTTCGCCAGGTAACGCCAGCCAAGTTTCAGTCATTTGTTAAAAGTTGTAACTTGTATTTGTATAGACCGACAAGCGATTACTTGACGTGACAACTCATAGGATTCTATGGTACACACTGTGTAAAAATTACTGTATTGAGCGCTTCGACATTCCGCGACCGGAAAAACCGTTTGAAAACATGACTGTGGAAGAACTTCGTGATTGGATCTCCCCCCGACTTTTGGTGAATGAAAGCTGGTCGAATCCGTTTGCTCGCACATACGAGCGAACTTTCGAATGCATATATTGTATATGCGTCCATCTCATTCTAGGTGGTCGTTGGCTCATATCTGGTCATGTTGGGGGCCGTATTGATTATTATGACCTGAATACTGCTAGTCCTGTACCCCGTAACCTTTATGAACCATCGAGAAATGATTCGGAGTCTTACGCTTATGAACCAGGCGACTTAATTATTACAACGATGGTCAAACACAACACTCCTTCTCTTCGATTTCTTTTTGTATCTCATTACACTGGGTCACCATGTGAGTCATAATTGCTTCCAAATGTTGGCATTTTGGACTACTAACGATCCATCATACTATCCTGTTAGCCAATCACACTGGTATGCAAACGGTAGTCAGAGAAGTCACGCTTCAGAATGGAACTAATACCACCACGGATTCATCTCTGAGGATGCACATCTTGGCATCTTTTCCAGAACTTGGAAACGTGGATGAAGTCATAGCAGTTGCAATTTCTGATGAAATATTTATCAAACAACAACTTTCATATTCTTCTAATCCTGACCTTTCCTGTTACATCGAGATCTTTAAATGGAGACATTGTTCTGATGAAGAAGTCACAGTGTCCATAATCAAGACACCTTATGTTTCTAGCGTGGCTAAGGTGAGTAATCCAAATATTTACCTATGCCTTCCCTGAACTGAGAGGACACATGTACCACATCTGGGGTATCCTATTTGCAATAGGCAACGACCGAGTTCTTTGCAGTTACGGAAATGAACTGGACACTGACATCGCTATTTACAAAATACCCCCATTCAAGACATTTATGAAGAATGAGTTGAAGTTGAGGAAAATTCAAAACGAACATATGGACACATCAGGTCCTATCTGGGTGTACAATCGCAAAAGAGCAGCCATAGACATGAGTGCACGTGCCTTTGCCTTCGACGGAAGTCAATATCGTATAGTGTTCTGGGCGAACGAACACTTAGTTGGACTCATTATACCTGCTAAGGCAGATCAACCTCCCTACATTCGATTCAAAACTGCTCATTATAATGATGTTACGCACTGCTCTGAAACCATGATGGTTGGCATGTTTAAGTGTCTGAGCTTCGCACGCCCATTTGGGACAATGAAGCTTATTCAAACATGGAAGGGAAATGCCTACGATGCTGCTCGTGGGGATATCTAATGGGGGTTACATAAGAATGGGTGTGCCGTTAGCTGCGTTTGATGAAGAAATTGGTCGTTTCGTGGTCTTGGAGTGCAGGATACGAGTCATTGATTTTGTTCCATTACAATGACCGTATTTAACAATTGTACCCCGCTATAATCATTGATACCAACATTTAACCATTGCTAATTCTAGACCAGTGTGATCAATCGCCGAACTTACAATCCATATAATAAATAACACAATAATACTAACATAAAGTCCATTCATGAATGCTCGGAATACCCCTTCCTCTCACAAAACACTTTTATTCTTCAAACCCATCCAACAACCAATCCACAATAATCTTCATCGTCTCTCCATCCTTCTCCCCAACCGCAAAAGCCAAAAAAGGATCATTATGAACTTCACCAGGTTGAACCAGCAACCTAGTATTCAAATGAAATCCATTAAAAGCAGAATAAAATCTAATAATCTCATTTTTCAAACATTCATCTCTACCAGCTGTGATTAAAACCCCATCAACAACTTCATTAATCCCTTTCCACCAGTCTTCAGAAGCGCTATTAGGTTCAACGTAATCTAAATATTTAGTTCCAGTGATTGAACTTAAGATTTGGGAACCGTAATATTTTATAGTTTTGGAATTTAAGATGTCGGTTTTGTTACCAGTTTGGAGTGTGGAGAATATGTTGGATAGGTCAACCCATGGTGACATTAGATAGATACCTTTGAACCTGGCGTTTTTGGGAAGGGGAATTGGTGGAATGGTCCAGTTTGAATCTTTTTCACTAGTGGTGATAGTGTTATTGGTGTTGGAGCTTACGATGTACTCTGGCTCGGGAAGTGGATGGAGGATGTGACTTAGGACTTGAAGAATTAGATTACCACCGGCGGAGTCACCAATAAGTTGGATGTTTTGAGTAGGGATGTTGAGTGTTTGGGTTAGGTGGTTTATGGAGGTTACAGCTTGTTTGAGTTGGGTTGGGAATGCGGCTTCTGGGATTAGAGCTTTTTTGTTTCGTTAATGTGGGTGACTCGGAAAATATGAGGGTATGGTGAACGTACTGTATTGGAGCATTGCTATGCTAGCGTTTACACCGCGCTCGTTTAATGTGGTGCGAATGTAGCTGAGAAAAGAGATGGCGGATTCAGGTGGTGGAGAAGAGAAACCTCCCCCTAGGAATTGTTGTTAGGACGTAAAGAAATAGGAGAGTGAAGGGATTCTACCATGGAAATATAAGATAATGTTGTCCAGAGTTCGTTCTCCAATCCAAAGCAATTGGGCGTTTTCGCCAATTTCTTCAATTGTTGATTTGGTATCTGTGTTCCTGCACCAGCGTTCGTAGACATCTCTCGTTGTACCTACTACACCTTGTAGTTGTCTGATGTTTAGGTGTTCGATTGTGTATTTTGTTAGTTTGTCCTTTAATGTGCGCTTCACACTTTTGTGTTTGGGCTTTGAGAATAGAAGTGTCTGGATGAGTACGAAAGCTGTAGAGTGTATGAAGTTAATGTGTGGCAATAGAGACGCTGAATAGACCTTGAGACACACGTAGAGGAAGTAATGTGAGAACAGTCTGGATCTTCTCCAAGAGAGACGGTTGTCCATATTGCATAGCCCTAGGAAGTTGTTTAGAGGACATTATGGCGAGCGGAGGCGATATGAGTGTGGGTAGTGAGTAGAGACGTTGAACGCTGAGCGTCCGTTGGATAAGGGTGTTTTAAAGATCGTTTACGTTATAAACTCCATGCCGAAATCCACTAGGGAGACTAGGGCTTGGGTGTACAGAATGTTTGAAGCACTGATGCGGCACAGAGTCTATAAAAATCACATCCGTTTTGAGCGCGCAAGATGGGGGTCCTGGGATAGTGGATCAAAGCCTGAAACGAATTTCTCAATGTTCGTCCGATGTTCATAAGCCGTTTTAATTGATATTTTTGACATTGGAATGTGGCAATGACGTTGATGCCATGTGGTGTACGAAAAAGGAAATTGGGGTCGACATTAACTTTATCTCTGACCTCGATGACGGATACGTCTTTTCTGCCTTCTCTCTCATCCTTTGACGTCCAGCAAGCAGCACAAGTCAGTCGGCAGCCGCAATTCGTAGTGACTCTTATCTGAACCATCATGTCCTCCTCATAAGCTCATCCAACAAGCATACGGGCAACCCTCTCCAGACGCATCGCCCGACACCCTCAAGCGCATACAGCAGGAGCTCATCCAGATACAAAAAAGACCAGAGGCATGGGGTCTCGTAATTCCTTTGCTGGAGCATGAAGATCAGAATGTCCAGTTCTTTGGCGCGCATACAGCCCAGGTTAAGATTGCCCGTGACTGGTACATCTTTTTGAGTGAATATATGCACATATAATTCTTATTCTGGCACAGGGAATATTTTCCTCACGAGCATGCAGAGGCATTACGTGACCTTATGATGCAGCTCACTGCCCATGCTTGTGCAACTGGTCGGGGCAAGTTTATCCTGAGAAAACTATTTGTCGCAGTACGTCTACCCTTGAATATGTGACTTGTACAGTGCTGATCTTACTTGATCCAGCTCACATCACTTGCCCTCAAACTCGCACCAGGACACCCAACTCGCTGGCCTGAATGGATTGTCGCATGTGTTACGATGTTCTCGGCTAGAGGGGCTCCGACAGAACATATTCACGACTTTTTGGCTATAGTCGCGGAGGAAATATCTACTGCAGATTTACTTGGTCCCAGCAAGTACGTCGAAATTATTGTCTTCACCACAATAGCATACATGGGCGCGCCATTGTCGTCTTTTGGTGCTAATATGGATTCCGCTACCTCAGGAGTCAAATGATGCAATCGCTTCAAGACGCAGTCCCGATAGTTGTTCAAGCTATTACTTCGTCAATTATGCCGACATCGTCTCCCAACCAAGTCCAATCAGCCCTTCGATGTCTTGAACAGTGGGTTGTTCTGCTGCCGTCAAGGTACGAGTCCACATCCTTGGACCAATTCATGTTCTAATACTAGCCATTGTAGTCACATCACGCCTCTGATACCGATCCTCATCGCTCTACTCAATCCCGCAAACGAAGATGTCTTTATAGCTGCCTCAGAGGCTCTCCAGGAAATCCTCGCTAAATCTGCCCTCTCGAACGGCTCAGGTTCTCGATCCATCACAGAACCACTTCTTTTGTGGCTGGAGCGTGTAGGAACTGGCATTGTTAATGAGACTGTTTCCTCCGGAGACGTGTCTGGGGTTGCACGTTCCACCTGTAAACTGATTGTGGCGCTAGGAGATCATTCTACTGCTTACCTGGCCGCCAACATAGCTTCTCAAGCAATCACGACGATATCTATCCCAACAACACTAACAAATCAAAATCCGCCCCAGCAACAGCAAGTGCAAGTTAGTAAGAGTCGCTTGGTCCAGACCTTCCTCCGATTGATGTTGGCCTTCACCGGACTTCCTGGCTATTATGGTATTGATGAGGATGAAAGTGAGATGACTTTAGGATTCTGGTATTTCTTACAAGAGGCTTTGTGGAGCACCGACTACTACTTCGCGGATGGGGAAGGTGAGGGAGCTGATTATGCGTCAGCCGCCGCCGAAGATGCGAGAGAGAAAGCTCAGGTTGAAGTAGCAAAGGCGGTTTATATTGAGCTCGTGCAAGTTCTCAGACGAAAAGTGGCATTCCCCTCTGCTGGATCAGGATGGGGAAAAGGTCAGTCTAGTGATTAAACAACGGACAACGGTAAATTAGACTGACGTCTGCTCTGTAGATCAAATTGACAAATTTCAAGTGTTAGTTCTAGCGCGCGCAGGTTTCTTGAATATCTCTGATTGTGTTATTTATAGCTATCGACGGGATGTCGGGGATACACTCATTAACGCGTAAGTCTCATACCGACTTCATTGATCTCTTCATCTTATAAATGGTTGAAGGTACTATATTCTGAGAGACGATATGCTCGGGTTCTACATCAATGACCTCATTCGACTTCTCAATACACGACAAGAAGGTGAAGGTTGGCAGGTGAGTTTGATTACCTTTTCCATGCTTGCATGGTCTTATTTTACTTAGGATATAGAAGCAACACTGCATTGTATCATGTCGATCCAGGAAGCAATAGATATGAACGAGATTTCACCTTATCTCCCGCGGTTATTTGGTCCGGAGATTCTTGGTCGTTTACCGCAGACGGGCCAGCCACGAGTCAGGCGAACGATGCTGGGTGTCATAGGCGTGTTGGTCTCTATATCTCATAACTTAGCTATCTGACACTTTTCTAGCTGCCTACTCATCATGGTTTGCAAGTCTTCCTGTACACAGACCTTCGAATCCTTCCTCTACATCACATACTCCATCTCGTACACCGAATTCGACCACTTCTCCCTTGCCTCCGTTAGGCCCTTCGACATTACAGGTCCCCAATGTTTCTCGTCCACCAAACAGCCGCGGAGAAGCATTATTGATGGCTGCCCTTTCCTATGCTGCGAATGCCCTCCCAAACCCGGCACTATCTCTTCAAGCGGGAACAGCACTAAGGAATTTGTGCGATGCAAATCGAAAAGCACTGGCGCCGCACATTGCCGCGTTCGGGCAGTTGCATGAGGGATTAGGAACTATACAAGTAAGGTTTGTTCATCTATGACTGCTTCTTTGCGAGTTCATCTTGGATTAGGATTCCGAAAAAAGTAAAGTCCTGCAGTCTATCGCAAGTGTTATTCAGGCCCTCCCATCTGAACAAGAAATCCCGCCAATTGAGGTTCTTTTTTTTAAAATCTCAGGTTCAATAAATAATATCCTAACGACAACGCATAGGCAATATTGAACCCTATTGTTCAGAAACTAGCAGAGGCTGCACAATCAGCTGCAACGGTGACATATTCAGCCCTAGAAATTGACTATGTTACTCATAACCATCTCCAGCTACCCCAGGAAGCACGCGATCTAGCAATTCTCCAACTTGAAATCCTCTCAGGAGTCTCTAAAGGTCTCACTAGAAGTGCAGAGGGCCTAATGGAGGGGGAAATGGAGCCGGCAGAGTTGGAAGCTGTTAACGCTGCTAGGGCTGACATCAGGATGATCAAGCTTAGGGAAGCAATATTTGAAGTTGTAAGGAATGTAGTAGACATCTGGAGTACTGATGTGAGCATTGGACATGTAAGTTCAAATAGCTTCAGAAACGACGCCTAACTGAGGATGGTTCAGGCTCTCAGCGACCTTTTCAAATCCATAACAGCTCTACCCAACGATACTACTCTCATCTCTCTACCACCTGGTCCACTACTGGAACTAGTGTGTATGGCAGTTCAACGACAGCTTACCGCGGCTTGGATATCGCTTGCTACCATTCTAATTGCACAACTCAATCCGCCTATCTTCTCTCTAACCCTCAAAGCTGGACCGACTCCTGCAGCAGAGGCCGTAGTTCGACAAGCTTTGCCAATACTATTAAGTTCCGGTTTGGGAGCGCTGGGTACTGCTGGCGCAATGGAAGCAGTAAGTCATTATCGCTGCACTGCTCTGTTGAAACATACATTTTATCAACTTCTATGAACAGAATCCAGACATCGTTCAAGAGTTTTTCGTGTGTATGGATAGAGTAAATGATCTTCCACATCCTTATTCAAAACCGTTCTCATACTCCAAGCTAGGTTGCACAAGATTTTACCGCCCAATTTTTCCAGATTCCAGAAGGTGCACTGGACGCACTACTGCAGTGTGCTATCTCATCTCTCAGCCTACAAGAGCGTTACTCCCTTGTAGCCGCGTCTAACTTCCTGGTGCGCATAATTATACGAATTCCTGAACACTCCTAAATTATTGATCCCCTCAGACAAACCTTATTCATCGCAGTTCCCTTACACCGGAATTGATGCAGTTCAAAAACGTGCTACTTCACAAACATGGTCGTTCCCTTATGGCGGCTGTTCTTCAAGGCTTTGCCGGTGTTGCGCCGAGGAGCGTTGTTCCGAACCTCATTGAGATGCTGGGGACTTTGCTTTCGAGAGCAGGGTCACGAATCGAGACAAACGATGCAGGGACAGCTGGAGAATGGATGAGAGAAATCCTCTTTTCCGTAAGTGCTTACAACTCGCAACTCTTTGTCAGATGATCTTACTATGTACAGGATGATTTTCTCCCAAGCAAGGCTTCCTCGGAAGCAAAAGAGAAATTCATCAAAGGAGTAGTTGGGTATGTCGTTAGATCATATTCCTTTGCAATTCTTGTTGACGCCATTGGTACTCCAGGTCTAGGTCGCTTAAAAAAACGCGAGATGCGGCAAACCAATTCACTCTTGTTGCAAGAGGTCTGGAAGGCTCCAACTTTGGATATACTTCCGTGTCCATGTAGTATTAGAATTTTGTGATCTAATTATATCGCGACGAGATTTAATATCCATTAATGTATCATTCTGGTCGAATGTAGGTCTCCTCGGAAATGTGGTTCTCAGACTCGTTTTGTTTTGTTTCGTTCATTCACGTATAGGCTCATAAACATCATTAACAATTATCAGTTATCAGCTCGTTGTTTGAGTCAGTCAGGCTTCCCACGGAAAACGGAATGAAAACTATACCGATATGCGTGGTAATAGCAGAAGACCCGAAGACTACATCATATGTCGCGTATTGGTTCCGGCCAGCAGCCACCGATATCATCGGAATACACAGACGTTTGGGAAATACACATCCTATCTAGAAAGGGAGTATTCATCACAAATGAGTCATAGCCCGTATCAACCCGCTTTCGGTGTGGCACCGTATGTATTCTTGAGTCTTTGCAGATCTCACCGAATGGGTGGCTGTGCTCGTTCATTATTATATGAGCCTTAGAGCAGTGCCTTACGGTAGCGGTGAGATGATGCCTTTTGTTCTTTCAGCGTTCATTGTAGCCTGTAGATCAATCTTGATTGTGTTGCGTATGGTCCATGGGTAAATGATTACTCGTTAAACTTACTATGATAGATATTGGAATGGGAATGTTGTTTGTCCTATTGGCTGTGGTAGAATGGGAGTGTGCGTATGTCAGAACTAGATGTGAGAAATGTGCACACTTACTTCCAATTCGTTCGCAATCATAACACCCACGAAAAAATATATATAGAAAGGTGTGTTTATTAAAGCAGGAACCCATTCAACATACTTGGGACATGTAAGAGAATTAATCAACGATACAATCATTATCAACCGGCAGACTTTACATTGTACGTGAAGAAGTTCGTTTCTACTTTTATTTGTTGTATGTCGAATGCAAATATTTAAACATTTTGTGACGTTAATGCTGGATGTTGACATTTTAGCCTGCGATAAATTTCTCTTTTTGAGAGAGAATTTTTTCGCCGTTCGGGTATCAAAGTCAGCCAAAATTCAGCGCTCAGCGCTGTGTCTACCTAAGTTTGATTGCCAAGATGTAGTTGTTTAATGTTATATTGTTTAATGTGGGTCAAATTTTAACACTGCATTTTAAATGAGGGTGTCTACATGGTTATCAAAATTAAACTTCACCTTTCTCGGGTGTCAACGTCAATAATGACAATGACAATGAAATTGAATAGCCTTGGCACTTTATGCGGTTTAATTAAACCCAGGCAAATAAGTAAGGTGACTGTAATTCGCATGTTCAATCTAATTTCTCTTAAGTTTGTGTGGGTTCAGTATCTAATTTTTATTCCAGTTTACACGCTTACTCAAATCCATGAACGAATGACATGAAGTAATAACAAAAGAAGTATGAAATGTTGGCATTGACAAGATAATAGTAGTACAGTATGCTTAGTATATGCTACCCCGAAGATAAATCCTTTGGTCTTTTAGACCTTCTCTTCCTATCCCTCAATGTATTATCTCTCACCAATAACCTCTCAAAAGCATCTTCAGTACCGGTAGCGATTGTCCTCAAAGAAGTTGAAGATAGTGAGAATGTAGAAGCCAACGAGTGACTACTATTACTACGTTGAGAACTTGAACTCAGAGTAACACCCCGTCCATCTCTATCTTTGAAGGAAAAAGCGAGCCTTCGCCTAGCACTACTGGTATTTGTACTGGTAGTCTTCCAAGGTTTAGGTTTTGATCTTGACTTTCTAGATGATAGATTGGAAGAAGCGCCGATGGAACTTGAACTTCGCGAAATCATGATCATTTTACTACTCGAAATCGAAGTTTGTCGCCTATTAGTAGTAGTGGTAGTGGTACCGTTACTACTGCTACTTTGAAAAGGAAAGGTTATGGAAGTCTTTTTCCTGATCTGTAAAGATTCAACTTCCGGATCAGTTAATACAAAATTGCGGGAGTCAATGTGGCTGCTGTCGCCGCTGGCGTTGGCAGGTGGTAAAGAGGAGCAGGAATTAAGCTTCGAGTAAATAACGCCAGGACCTTGAACCGGAGATTGTGTAGTATGGGTACGTGTATGCAAGTCTATAATCTCAACATGGCTTCCAAAGGTGTCATCGCCAGTTGAAGGAACCGAGTTCATTGAATCAAATGAATCGCCATGGTCGAGACTAATTCGAGACTTTAGGTTAGTATTTGTACACCTACGTATATGAGAACCGAACCCAGAGTTTTCCAAAGTAGATCGCTTTGAAGACTTCCTTGAATGAAGAGGAGTAAAATTGTCATCATCGTCTTCCATACTATCGTCTCGAGTACGAGTGATAGGTAGACTAGCAGCGACTGCATTGAAGGCATTTAAGAAGTTTGACCTAATTGAAGTCGTCCAACCCTCACTTGTAGTGGAACTTGACTCTGGATCGTCTATTTGACTTTTAGATGAAGAAGTCTCTGTAGCTAATTTTGGAGTCTGTCGTTCCCAAGTATCCCGTATATGTTGAGCCGACATGATTCGCGATTTCGGTTTCTCATCGGCAGGTGCATAATTAGACATATCCCCTGAAACCCAAGGTCTGTTTAAGCCTTGACCATCCAGGCCCAAAAACCTCGGCATCGGTACGAGTTCCCGTGGTGTACCATATTCCACTCCCGTCTTTATGGCGAGTTCTTCAGGCGGGCATAGTATGCCGATCTCCTGAGTTGAAGACAGAGATATATCTCCGGGAACTTGGTTGGTGACCAACAAAGTAGAACCTCTACCACCAAGGGTTTCCATTTCTGCGTGCGGATCAACAGTTCCCAATGAAACGCGCTTATCATTGCCTTGTGATGGAGTAAGAATCTTGAAGCCTTCACCAGAAGAACGCGAGAACAAAGCATGTGAGGGGATCTCTTGGTCGATGAATGGTGCTCGAGGTTTTCTTTCAGCTCTCTTTGGTTCACCTACATCTCTATCTCCTCTTGGTTCCCATGCATGGATTGTAACAATGTCATCTGTTCCAATGTTCGAAATACTCATGTCCGTTCCAGACACCTTCATTCCACTCTCCACATCTTCACCGTGGGGTACTGAAGAGTCTGGATTAATTTCTGTACTGTCAATGGGAACTATCCATGGCAACGTAGCCGCAGATTCGGCAAGGCGTCTGCGTCTCTCTATTTTATTTCTGCGGTAAGCACATCCCGTCAATACAGCCAAAAAGACTAGACCAGCAACACATCCTAGAATGATTGCGACAAGATATAAAGGTGAGTGAGAAAATTGCTCCGTTTGAGATTCGGGACGTGTAGAAGTTGCAGAAGGTTTCGCACTTCGAGAAACTGAAGGTTGTACTTGAGTGGATGTAGGCACGAAAGGCGTAGCAGCCAACATAGAGATAGATATTGATGAAGGATAAGGATACAAGGAACTGGATACAGCGGATGAGGACATCAGGGCTAGTATTGTGGAAAAGCCGGGTTCCTGGGTTTCGGATGTGATGCGAACCCCTGACGGGTTGATGAACGGAGTTTCAGAGACGAACAGTATTGAAGGTTGTAAGGATGCGCCAGTAGTCGGCACCGTGTCAATAATATCTGTGGTAGCAAGACGCCCGGCATTCTATCCAAATGGATATAAATTTAGATGTCAATAAAAAATAGACTTGTTCAACATACGGAGGTTTCATCCGGCACCGCAGCTCCTCTAGAACAGCTGGGGTTCCCTGAAGAACCTCCACCACCGCCATTACCATCTGCGTCATCGTTGCTATCCATGATGATCACGGCCCCTCCATCATAGGCTACCCAGACATCGAGATGATTAGCAGTGTAAGGAGCTTGATGATGTCCAATAGGGATATTGTAAGCAAAGGGCGGAGAACTCATTCCCGAGGTCTTAGATACCGCTTCTTGAGAGAAAGAAAGAAAGATGAGAACAACTCGACCTGCGAGGAACAATGGCAGAAGAGAACATACACTAAACCTGGATGTCTAAGTCAGCCGCAGAAGATAAAAATAGATCTTCTGTGACAATCATTTATTTCACGGCCAAACGGCCCGTTGATGTTACAGTGACAATCAATTATCTTGGCATCTCATCCTTTCAACAATAGCGTTATAACTGCCGTGTTCATCTAGATGCAGAAAAACATTGACTCACACTTATATTATGATATCTGGAATGAACAAGGCTGTGGTCGCTCTTTGAATATCAACCTATACTATGTCTGATTTGACTCGTTCGCATCTTCAACTTGGTCGCAGTTACAAATCCTCCGATGAGTGCTCATAAGAGTACGAAGTTCACGCGTTTTGTAATTAATTAATTCCTTGTTCCATATATACAAAGAAGGCTTGTAACGAAGTTCTTCGTTCTAAGTATAGGGCAGTTGGTGGAGACTTGCGATCACTCTGGCTGACCATCATACCACAAGTACAACACAAACCTATATGGTAAGCGCTCAATCAAAACGAGGGCTAATCCAGGGGAGATGTGGATCCAGAGCAAATAAATTGTATATCAATTGACCCGTCCAATAATGAACAGCCTTGTGACAACAATCAGACAGCGCTCAAGAGTCCATTTCAATACTGATACTACCATTTCCAGATATCCAAGAACCATTAATCGAAATGTAGAAGGTCTCTAAGAGAAATAGAGGCCTCCGTGCCATGAAGCCGGAATGACATTGGGTTGAATTTTTTCAGGGAATTGTATACAAGACCCAAGGGAACAAAAATCATAAATAAATATTATCAAACGCGTAATCGGGATCCACGTGGGAGCGCTTGAATAAAGATAAGTACTTATACCCTGAATATTATAAAACTGCGGTTCAAGGCACACTGAATCACAAACATCACATCAAGGCTGTGGTTAAATATTTGTGGTTGACATCCGTCACACCCGTGGCTGGAAGTTCACTAATAAGTATGTCATCTGATGATTCACCTAACTCCTTTGGGTCTCGAAAGTTGCTGTAGCCTTGGGCTTCTAGCATAACCTTACTATCCAGGAAACCACTTCTACATCCCGACGAACGGATGCAAGACTTTGCTGACTCAACCACCTATGTTATCGATTTAGACCGATTGGTAACAAACTCCCGCGATGAGTCAGTAAGTGTCCGCAATCCGTTGCAGGTTGTACCTGTTCGCGTTTCACATTGTATAATTGTAGAAGGCTATTCATGTCTCTACCAAAAGTTGACATCAACTCAGATTGGACAGGAGATCTACCTCCTCCTGTATCTACGGCCTTGACTCGGATGCCAATACGCGTCCAAGCAGCTCGAGTATTAAAAGGTAAGCTCGGTTACATGACATCTACTCTAATAGCCCCATCCCCAAAACACCATACCCGTCTCCCAGTCGATGGTTAGTACCCACCTCAACGTTCTCGAGACCAGCGCCGTCAAGTTTGCGTCTTCCGCAGTCTTCAGGACACCCGTGCTTGACCCCTCTACAAATAAGATCAAATTCTGGAACACTATAACATACCAGGAGTTCCATCGCAATGTCGAAACATTCGCAAGATATTGGACAATTTTGTTGAAGAAGGACAGAATACCAAGAGGATCCGTCGTTGGTGTGTGGTGAGTTTGTTCTCTATACTTCCTTTCACATATGTGCTAACTATTCCCTTCAGGCTAAGCGGATTCCTTTACACCGATGTACTACACATATATGGTCTCTCAAGAGCAGGATACATCCCTCAACTCTTCAGTATTCGTCTACCGAACCCTGTCGTAATCTATGAACTACTTCAAAGAGCGAATGCCAAAGCTCTCATATACGACCATTCCTTCTCGACAATCCTTGCAGAATGCCCAGTACCTAGTCATCTAGCCATGGATGCCCGACGAATAGATATGAACCTTTACTCGGAACCCCTAGGAGAGATCCTTAATGTTACCGAGGACGATGTAGCCTTTATCTTCCACACTAGCGGGTCAACATCAGGAAGCCCGAAACTAGTACCATGCAGATACAGATGGTTGAGCACTGTTGTCGAGAAATCGTACTCAATATGCTATCCACGTAAACAAGATCGTCAAGATGTGACAGTGTTCATGTACGTATCATTTCATTTTATCTATCTTTATATATTGATATCTGATTGCGGATCTGAACAGTGGTAGCATGTGTCATATTGCTCAATCTTTCAGTAAGTTTCAGTGATTCTTATTGCGAGAAATGAGATTCTAACTCTTTTTGTAGTGTTTATTGGCACATTACAACATGGCTCCTGTATGGTTCAGCCAACAGTTCTCAACTTCCCAACGTCAGAACTTATGGACATGATTGTTCGTTGCAATTTGAACCGCCTCAACCAGTTCGCCACCTTCCTCAGAAACCATATACGAGCATCACGTCAAGATTCGAGACTATTATCGATGCTCACTTCCCTAGACGATGTGCTATACACAGGTCTTCCTCTCCCGCGCGAAGAAGAACAATTCGCCTACAAGAATGGGATCAAGATCAGAGTACGCTTATATTCAACCTTTCAAATATGATTTTGGTGCTAACGCCTCAAACTAGAACCTCTTCGGTAGCACAGAAGTTGGTGGAATGCTCCTATCAGGCGGATGCGAACGAAATCCGGCATTGGTGGCGCCTCTACCTGGAAGCTCTTATCAATTCGTTTCCACCACACCACCCTCTCAAACCCAAACCCAGTCTACTCACCGCTCCACGGCCGAGCTTTTCGAGCTTGTAATCCTCTCAGAATCTCCCGATTGTCCTGATGTTTCACTGCGGCACTCAGATGGTAACTTCCATACTGGTGATCTTTTTCAAGAGGTTTTACCTGGTTTCTATCTCTTCCGCGGACGTGATGATGATTGGATCAAGTCTGAAAACAGTTTACGATGTGACACTAAAGCGATCGAGGATAATGCACGAGCAATGTGTGGTTCTTATATTGCTGAATGTGTAGTCGTTGGAACTGGTAGACCATCCCCTGTTATGTTCATTGAACCTGGCGTGGAAATGAACCATGACAAGTTGAAGAAGGAAATCTTTCGAAAGATTAGGCTGTTCCATTCAAGGCGATACTTGCACGAACAAATCATCTCTCCTGATATGATTGTTGTCGTACCCAAATCAACACTACCACGCACAGCTACTAAAGGCAACATTCGTCGAAAAGCAGTAGAAGAAGCGTTCAAGACTCAGATTGATGGAATTTTTGTTAAGGCTCGATGAAGGAAAACGTACTAGACAACTGGAACGGTAAAGGACTTTTAGTTCAATTATTTATTCGCACAGTATGATTATCTCGTAACAAGTTGTATAGATGCTGAGCACAGCACACTTGTAATTTTTCTTTCGTATTCATAGTTTAGTATTGAATTAGTAGTTATTTGTTTAGTAATTGTTAGTATATTTAGTAGTTAGTATTTCTTTTTGCACGCCATTTCCTGTAGCATTACATACCCGTCTTCATTGTTTGTATATCCTTCAATAATTACATTCATCATTCAAATGTCACTTTTTGAATATTCACGGAAACATACATGAAGCGTTGACAATATCATTACTCGGTGGTACCTGGCATAGCAATTAACGATCGGAGAAAGTGACAAATTTGGATGATTTTACTCATTGTAGTTTAATCTAAAAATATCCTAAAACATGGTTCGGGAGCATCAAATTTATTTAACGGACTATGGCCCTCATGTTTCAGCCTATTTGACTTTGACAGAAGCATCAAAAAATGTTGTATTGTTGTAAGCTTGAAATAGACGAGACCGCTCCGTATTGGTGACAAGTACGACAGAGTCTACAGGGTACTAGGGGAAAGAAATGATGGAGTTCTATGGACAAGGGAGAAATGTAAAAACTGCGGATAGATCATTACTACTTCATGATACCATATATTTATCATTTTCCCCTTGCTTCAGGTTGGTGATAGATTGATTCCTCTTGAATCTGTTATATATAACCAGGTTCGGAAGCGAGCAGAGGCAAATGTAGTATCCTAATCAATAGGGTGAATGTTACCATCTAACATACCACTTACCCATGGTTCGTCAATGTTTGCCACGTATTTCCTCGGAGGCCGTTGGAAGCATGCTACTCGATTCACTTCATCCTCATCTTTGAGAGGAAAGACAATTCCAATCTCATAATTTGTGATCTGAATCGTTGAATTAAAACCTTTCAGATTCGAATGGCACAACCACCTCCGAGGATACATATACTTACGTTCAGTATTGGATTGAATGCGCTGCCAGACAAGGTACCCCATGCTGAAGGAGTGAAATTATGAGACCCCACATAAGCCCAACCAATAGCAGGCTCAATTAATTCGATCTCGTCATCGGTATCGTCGTCTTCTGTGTCGGTGTTCTCTTTTTTCGACCTGCTGGCCGAAGCGGAGCGGCTCTGGGTTGTGGCAATTATCATCTGAGGAGATATTAGAGTGTATCACTGTAGAAAAAAAACGTAATATAAACCTTGGAGTGCATTAAAACCGGGCCAGCTTTGCTTCTGGAGTCATAAAATGTATCCCTCGGAAAGTTCTTTGCAGACCATTGTTTTCGTCTACAAAAGATGGTTCCACCTCCCTAAATGCTTCATTCATAAATCTTAGATATCGAGGCTTTTGAGAAATTACCAACCGGCTCGCCACCCGCGCTTTCTTGGACAGTTTGCTTTGTGGGGAATATAATTTTCACTGGTGGGAATGGTAACTTCTCACGTCGCCTCTTAGGCTCATCCAACCAGTCTTCTGCCGATTCACCACGGGACGACCAGTGAAATTCATTCAACCATTGTGTTGTAAAGTTTCCCAGGCTCGATCCCTAAAAGGAGTACGGGACGATCAATACATTGAGCAAAACATTTTGAAAGAGAAATAGGGAACTAACTTGACATTCGAGTACAAAGTTATCCGCTCTAGGGCCCCTTCCTTTTCGCAGGCCCATTTTGCGTATAGCCATCATGAGTCGCGGATGTCCTGTTCTGGAATTATTGTATCAGCGTCAGGTAGTCTCACATGGGAATAGTCAAACATACTTGGCTACTGTCGGCCATCCTTCGTGCTTACCTGCAATAGATGATACAAGGTGGACCTTGACTTTAGACCAGTCCCAACGCATGCGCAAATCTTCAATTGTTTGGAAAAGAAGATTTGGCTATGAACGTATCGATCAATTCAAGTTTCAGAAGGATAAAGGGAATGTGTCAAAATACATAGTCTCGAAGAAGAGCGTTCAGAGCAGGAAGGACGTTCACTGCATATAGAACACGATGCATGATGGACGGGAAATCATCTGTAACTTTAGGGTCATGAGATATTGGCTTCGGTCTTAATGGTAGGTCTTGGACCCAGACCGACTAGTAGTTTATATGAGTGACCAGTGGCAATTGGAAGAAACCTAGACGTACGTTTTCCATGTCACGCCAATCATACGCAATCAGGTTAGCAGTGGAGATGACAACCCGTAGCCGACCACCTTTGTAGAAAATCTGCAAGATGTTGGAAGTTAAAAATAGTTATATTACTTCACTACGCACGAGCATGAACTGCGGGAAACACCTTGAGAATCTCTACAAAAAGTCCTTAGCATGACAGACCTTCATATGCTGACAACCAAAACCACCACGTAGTACAGGCATTGCTTTAATCCAAGTAGGGAACGTATACTTGATAGCGGCTCTTCCAGTGGCATCCGGTTGTCCAACCATAATCACAGGCACTGAAGGGTCAAAAAATTCATATATCCAAGGTAAATCCACTGAATAAGAAGACAATATGGCAAAAGCTATATCTGATTTCTGATTACATGTGGCGTCATATTTCTTGAGCTACAGGTTTTAGTTGATAACTCACGTTGCCTAGGATTTGGGTCAATCTAAATGTTGGTCGACCATCCCTTCTGGGTTCCGCGAACCTAGTTGCAGTTTGGCGAAGCTCACCATCCCAGAAGACCTCGGGTTGAGAAGTCCTAGCAGAGCTTGAAGAACCGGCAGCAACGGATCTCTCCTTTAGAGACGACGAAAAATGCCGCCTCTTCGCTGGAGGTTCTGACATGCTAACATCACTTTCCGTGTCAGAACCTTGGTCATCCTTCTTTTCTGTATTAGAATCAAGGCCAGCTTCGCGCCTTAAGCGTTTCTGGCGTTCAAGACGCTCCTTTTCTAGCTTGGCACGCTCGGAAAGAAAAGATGAGATGTTCGGCTTGGCTTCTGCCGGAACATTGGGTTTGGATGAGGAATGAAGCAGTGGATCCTGTTCGGGTCTATTATCGGAACGCGAGGCCTGCAATGCAAGTTTAAGGTCAGTGTGGAATTGAACATCGTCGTCTTCATCGTCGTCATCGATAGTAATGATCTCGCGCTGTTGAGCTCGGTTGGCTTCTTGCAAACTCAAAGCAATGGCTCTTTGATCGATATGTGACCTGATTATCATATATGTCTATGGGCTGTAGTGGAACATACCTGGAAATATCCTCGTCTTCGCTGTCCATGGTTTCGAATGCGTTTCTTCTACTTAAGTATAGGTTAAGCTTGTCGATGTCGCGAGACGAGTTCAATTAACGTACCTCAGCGCACGTGACACGCGACCCTGCGATAAGGTTTCACGTGGGTGCATCAGGTGTAATTTTACCAGACCGCTTACATAAGAGTTCCCTACTCAGTATTTTGAACTTCACTATCATGTCGCAACCTGCTCAACCTCCCGCAACACCTCCCAGACGCACTCACCAACACATAAACATAAAAGAAACACCAAGACAGCTCAAGGGTTCCTCCTATGAGCTCTTTGAAATCGCTAAGTCTAGTCTCAAGCAGACAAGGGATCGTCTGTTGACCGAAACGGCCGGACACTATGCCGGGCCAATGCCCATCCATACATTCATAGAAAAAATGCTGCCATGGAACGAGGCAACACCCTACGACTACAAGCAGCGCAAACTTTCCAAGAATAGGGTGGAAAAAATCTGGAACCTTCCGAAATGTAATGAGCCCGACTCGTACAAAAACTTTGTGAGTTTGTGACATTTCTTCATCTTCAAGTGCTTGCTAATCTACTTTGTACGGGTCGGTGCTTTCAATAAATGCAATGCTCTTCACGGGTGGACGGGCATGCCAAAAGATATCGGACCTAGTCTAGAATTTAAAGATAGTCACAAATACCGTGACAAGGACTGTTTATCCCAAGGTGTTGACATTTCGGTCTATTCCCAAGCTCCATTCGTTCCTCGTCAAAAATCCCAAACGATGGATTTTGCAAACCTTGAGTGTTGGGTGGAGATCAAGCCTGACGAGGAATATGATGCTTTTGACGATGGGAAATCAAATAATGAAGAAGTTGACGTGATGGTTGAAGAAAACGTTGAGGATAAGGAAGAAGATGAAGATATCCAAGACCAAGGTGCAGACGCGCTCTATGTTTCCCCAGAAATAGATGTTGCGATTGACGGTATTGAGTCCCGTGAGTTTGAAGCTGAGGACGGCGAACAAGAACCACACGTAGAACGTCTCTACCCTAAAGTCAGCCGGAGATTTTCCTTCGAAAAGAACAGCACTAAAGGTTGTGATACTCGAGCACAACTGGCATCTTATGCTGGTGCCACTATGGCTACGCAATATCGAAATCACCTACTCACTGTACTAATTGTCGGAAAGAGAGCACGTTTCATCAAGTGGGATCGTTCTTCGGCTGTCGTCAGTGAATCGTTTGACATAACCAAGGAACCTCTCCTCCTGTTTGAATTTTTCAAGCGTTTCCGACAACTCACTCCTACCCAACGCGGGAGTAATCCCAATGTACAACCTGCAACAAAAAAGGAGGCTCAACTCGCTCGGGACCATTTGAAGAATATGGCTCCCGAACTTTGGCTAGGACTTGCAGGTCAGGAGTTCCTCAAGAATATTGACGTTGCGACTCAACCATTCTTAAAACTCAATTTCCAACAACACGCTTTCATTATTCCTGCTCCTCACTGCAATGAACGAGGACTTTGTCCCTTTGGACGATGCTCTCGCTCCTGTGCTGCCATACAACTCAATCATGATGGTCAGCACCGAGTATGCTACATCAAAGATTCTTGGCGTAATCCTCGTAGGATCTCCGAATCTGACATTTACACCAAGCTCAAAAAAGCAGGTGTCAGCAATATTGCTGGGAAGATATGTGGTGGATACTGGGGTGTATCGGCCATGGGAAACATGTATACGTCTGAAAAATGGGTTCGGAATGGAAGTAAATTCAAGATACGTGATCTAGCATTGAGTGTCCTTGTTCTCGATACCATTGGTCGTAGTTTGGTTGCATTTCGCAAAGCGTATGATCTTATTGGGGGATTGGCTGATGCGATGCAAGGTATCTACTAACGATCATTGAAATTCTTTCTACAGTAAGTTTACTTGGATAGCATACGAGGAAGCGTTGGAAAAAGCGCATATTATGCACCGCGATATTAGTGCAAATAATATTCTTCTCGTTCCGAATGGTAAAAAGTCTTGGAAAGGTATACTCATTGATTGGGATCAAGCTAATGATGTTAGTTTGGAGGGTGAATTGGGAAATGATGTTGCATGGCGTACAGTGAGTTTGTAATCAGACCCTCTTTTTTCGTCATTGACCGATACTATGGTTTAATCTGTGTAGGGAACTTGGCAATTCATGTCTATTCAGCTGCTCAAAAATGTTCAAGCAAAACACACACCCTCAGATGACCGCGAATCGGGGCTCCACGTTCTTTTGTGGATATGACTTCGACATCTAAAACATAATCTCGAGGCGGATTTACTTGATGATACACTCAAATCATTTGACCATCGCTCTATGGCAAGTTTCGAGGTGGACGATTAAAGCAGCAAATGTTGGGTTCATGGGGTGAAGAAGACCTTCCCATCAACTTTAATATCGAGCCGATCACAGACCTTCTACAAGATCTTGTTCAAGAATTCCGCAAACAATACCTGCCTCTTAGTTTGAGGCCTGCTAATTATCAAGAATCCATGGCACAAACATTAGAAAACCCACGTTGGCTTGTCAGCACCCTCCGAGACGCCCGCGAGAAGCTCCCGAAACCGAAAAAAGGGGATGCTCCAGATTGGATTGATAATATTAAAGACATCCTGAACATGGGTGTGCATGCATTAGCCTTATATCAAACATCTCATATATACGATGCATACACTCTGGTGAGTAGTGGACATAGGGGAGTCACTCCTGCGAATGGAATTGGGGGCAGTGGTAGTAACGATAGCGAATCGGAACCACCATCCAAACGTGCTAGAACTAACACTAATTAATTATGTAGTCGTTACTGTACCAATACAGCTAGTAATTCTAATATGTGCCAAACTCCAACTCGTAATTATAATCTTTCAAGCTTCAAGCTTCAAGTCTCAGGTTCGGTTCAACTTCCAACTCCTTATACACCAACTTCAGCTCCACCAAGAAATAAATGGTTCCTTGATGCCATATTTTGCACTCGAAGTCGAAGTGATAGTATATCGGTTTTTGCAGGCTTACCGGAATTCTAATCACATGTTCAAAAACCAGGAGGGAAAGTCACTATTAATATAGTGGATTAGCTAGGAATATTGGTGGTGGTGCGTTTGACATTGTCCTTGGTAGTGGTAGGAAGGGAAGAAAGGGTGAAGGAAAGGTGAAGGAGAAGGTTTGCTTGGATCTGGATAGTGTTGCTGGCGGTGTTGTTGATCTACCTAGAGACGTGAGCGTGTTTCTTTATTTTTCGATTGCTGATATCATTATAATTTGATTCATAGGATATAGAACATTTAATCGTCAAATCACTCATCAAAGGTTACTTGAAAGAAGAATATCAACAAACGGTATATTCAACAAACGTACATGTCGTACATGATGATGATGGTCTTGAGGGGGATGTCCTTCCCCCGACAAAGAAACAAAGAACCGCGGCTTCTACAACTATAGCCGCAACCGGAGTTGACAAAGGAAAAGGGAAAGCCGATGTGGTGCCAATACAGGAAGTTACACGTCGCCGCAGTAGCAAGAACTCAAAACCTTCGACACAAGCTACACAAGCGAGATTGTCATCTCAGCTGACTACACGTAATTCAACGTTAGCTAGCACCTCGAACTCGAACTCAATAAAAACTCAGTTGAATACGATTATACAGAATTGGTGGATTTGGAGGAAATTGGAGATGATTCAGATGACAATAACATTCTCTATGGTTGGTCAAAGTCAATGAGAGAGAAACCTGTGGTTAGAAGAAGGATTAAGCAGACACCATCGATCATTCTCGCAGATAAAGAGGTTCTAGAACTGTCAGATTGGTACTTGTATGCCATGTGTAGTATATATGTATTTTTGTGAAGAAATCAAAATAAAACAAATAAATACAGTCGAATCGCTTATAATGCATGGACTTTGGGCCTTAACCAACTCGGGAAAGGGGGAAATTGGCCAAAACTTGCATATTGAATAATGCATAACCTTTTTGGTAAGATATGCAATATCAGATTCACTCCTAACAAAAGTACAAGTTTGGCAAAAGAGGAAGCGTCATGTGGACTGGGTAGGAGTCTGTATGGGAAAGTGCTAGAACGTGCATTCTTTCCGACAATCAGTACAGTGAATAGGTGATTTCGATATTGCACAGCCATAGAGCACCAGCATAAGATGCCAGTTGTGCTCGAGTACCACATCCTTTAGTGGAAATCTCTGGTTGTCTTCGGGGTACGTACGTCAGCACACGTGACGTGCAACCCTGTGATAAGGTGCGCTCTACACCCAGAAAGGCAACAGTCATTAAGCGCATCTGCGATAATCCGCCATGTACACCCAGCTAGCAGAGATACCTGTCCCTCTTTCTGCCGTATTTCTCAACAATGATGGTATTCAATATGAAGAGATCGCATAGAAACAAGCTAACTCAACTTCTTTAGTCGTACAAGTTACATACTCAGCTCGTAATCATCAACTTAACGCCAAGAAAACCTTAACCAAAATCATTCCACTCAAGGCCGCTACCTCTGTTAGCCTGCCTATCCAAGATATGGGAGAAACAGTTGCACAGGTAGTCTCTCAATCGTACAAACTACGTGGAAATCTTCGTGAAGTAAAACACAACAACTCGACGAAGCGTTTCGTAGAAATATGGTCCGGCAGCAGAATGGAAGTTAGTTTCGAGGTTACTGACTTCCACCAAGCTTTCTACTCCGATGGTATGCATAAACTCATTTTTCTCGAACTTATTACGTCTAAACGTAATTTAACTAGAATATGTGTCTACGTTGACGTTTTCTCCCTCGGAAACAGCCTTGCTGTACACGGCTGAAGCGAATAATCCAGTGAATAGTACAGAAGATCCGTATTCTAAATATCGATTTAAACCCTCTTTTGGAGAAGGCTTTGGTGGAAAGAAACGTCCTCACTTTTTCCTCTTGCGTTGGAGTGATCCAACCGATGCAGACGATTCTACCCCCAAACCAAGGCTGTATGAGATACATCCAGAAGATGATGACATTCTGTTTGGTCAAGGCGTTTTCTTTCCCACCCCCGAAGAAAACATAATATATGCGACAGGTTATGAATACACCTCTAGCGGTAGACTTCTAGGCATCAAGGGATGTTTTAATCGACCCTTTGGTTTATGGGAACTACACTTCCAGACACAATTACACGACGAACAAGATGACAGGGACGAGAAGAAACAGGATCTTATCATATACTCAGCTCGCAAAATCAGTGACAGTAACTCCGCAAGGTCGCCTAGAATTGTCCAAGAAGATTCCCGATGTATACTATACTGGCTCTCATCTAATGCTGGAGGGCCACATGTATCTACTACCATTCTTCAGTCTCTAGATATAACCTCCTTGGACGCTATATCTCCAGAGATTAAGTCGCGGACACGCACAGTGATCAGTATCCCAAGGGTCCAAGACGCAGGATTTCCAGGTCTTTACCCACCATACAACCTTGTGACCACTCCATTTCTAAAAAATGGAACCGCCAGTCAACTTGTGATACAGTCACAATGGGCATCCCGTACTACCATTTTGTCTGTATCTTCCCTCTCTCAGACAGGCATTATAACGGATCTTACTCCTCCTGATTCAGGTTGGTATAATCATATTATTCTAACGATTGTTGGCTAAACGGACGCCAGCTTTATTCAGTTGGGCTTTACTCGCTACGGACGGCAAGAACCGCATACTATGCTCGAGGAGCTCCTCGTCAGCCCCATATCAGATTGTCCTTGGTGCGATCGGGGAGAATGGCATAATTAATTGGGCATTGTTAGATCAACCAGACCTTGCTCCTGACGGTAAGTCTTATTGTCGCCAGAAATTATTTGACGTTATCGTGAAAAATGTTACTAGTGCACAAGGCGCTCCAAACTATCCGCACATCCATTCATCCTATACCTGAGCGGTATCCAGTGGAAACAATAGTAATTCGAAGTATTGGTGCAGCCGAGTCTTCACAAAACCCGCCACCCCTTATCACAGTCCCTCATGGAGGTCCTCATGCCGGAACCACGACTACGTTTTTCTGCGGCAAATATAGCACTTGTTCTCGAAGGGTGTATGTTATTTTATTTTATTTACTAACTAACCTATTTGCTCCAAAAATCTCATTAAGTTGATCAGATACACTGTCATTGCCCAATTATACTGGAACAACGGGTTATGGCCAGGAAGCTGTTTATAAATTGCTTGGACGGTGTGGAACGTTAGATGTTGAAGATGTTCATGCATCCACTTTACATGTAGTTAATGACCTGAAATTGGGAAGATGTAGGAAGGGCGAAATCTTTGTTATGGGTGGCAGTCATGGTGGATTTATTGCAGCTCATCTTATCAGCAGATACCCCGACTTCTATAGTGCAGCAATCATGCGAAACCCAGTCATCTCTTGTGGTGATATCACTGGTACTGATATCCCAGATTGGTACTTTTCAGAATTCGGATTTGGAGCAGACTTCCCAATCCAATCATCTCCACCCTTCAGTGACCTTTCTTCGAGCGTCACAAAATCACCAACTATACCTAGATCTGGTGCAATGCCCTTTATCACTCCCACATTATTCGAGGGACTGTATAACGCTTCACCATCGACGGCACTCCTAAATCGTTTGAAGGCATGTGCCGCGAAAGGAGAATTACAGGGGCGTGTGGCGCCTGTATTACTCCTAATTGGAGCATCAGACCAACGGGTATCTCCAAACCAGGGACTCGGATTTTACCATTTGCTCAAGGGTGCTGGAGAAGAGGTTGACATGTTGATCTTTGACGGAGAAGGACATCCTCTCGATGGTGTCGAAGCCTCCCGAGTCGGATGGGAAGCTGGTAGAGATTGGTTGGTCAAATATAGGAATGCCGACAACTGACAATTAATATAAGTACGTACCATTCAATTTAATATTGTACATCGAAACATGCCATACATTCCTATTGGTAATTATATGTTACAATTGGCAATCAGAGACATGAAGACAGGGGCTGGTTCATAGTCTTGGCATAGATGTGCCACTTTGATGCAAGACCAATTTATTGACGCAACAGATAGTAATTAACTAGTAATCGAAGTCCAGGTATCTTACCAATCATCGATGAATCATTGCAACTGGCACGTACAACTAGGAATAATATCAACCTTCCTGTTCTTATTCTTGCCTTCTCGGCTTACCTTACCCCAATGACGCGCCGCACCGGAGTGATGAGATCAAGGTCCGAGGATTCCTAAACCCTTTTGGTATTTGGCATGTGAATGGTAAGGGAACTTTCATCCTGGGTCAGTCTCAACAGGGATCTGCTTTCCCACCATATACCATCAGAGTTCACTACTCTCACCTGCATTGGCGTAGGAAACCATCTTCCTCATTACTCCCACCTTAACCGCCTAAAGGATGTCAGAAACTTCTCCCTTGTTACCTAGGGCGATGCAGTATGGACACCCATCCACATTGGAGAGGATTCAGACGGTCCTCATCCTTTTGCCACTGCGTAAACCTTTTATCCACTAGGGTTGTCAATGTAACCTAACCATCGTTATTGTTACTCCTCTAGCCGCGATTTTATTGTGGACTCTACTCTTTGGTCGAAGCAAGGAGAAGACCGTGAAACGCGTCTTGTTCAACCGCGCATTACGATATGTCGTTGACAGTTTAAATGTCAGACAGTTGCAGTCTCTCTTTGGCACGACGAAAGACGTCTACGAGAAATGGGCCAAAAGTGCCGGGGTTGAACCAGCTATCGAAGACATCGGCGAGAACGCAAAATTACTTTGGATTGGGGAACGCACTTTGGATAAGGTCATCCTGTACTTGCATGGTCAGTACATCTCTCTCTCTCCACTTTTGACGGATGATGCTCATGTCCGCATATCTGGGTATCCTTCCGATATACTGAATCCATCCGTTTTACTTTCTTGACATGTTCCGATTATAATGGTTGCCCTGACACCGAATATGGTTACCACCATCGGATGCTATAGGAGGCGCTTTTTTACTTCCTCCTTCCGAATTCAATCTCACTTTCCTTGAACATGCTCAAAAGAATTTCCAAAGTCATGGTCTCAACGTTGGTATTGCGATACTCCAATACAGTACGTTTCCTTCGACTGTGATTTCTGCGAATAGTAATCATCTCTTTTTGGAATTCTGCAGCTTTGGTCCCGGAAGCTCCGTTCCCCACGCCTCTGAAACAAGCCGTGTCGGCCATCAATCACCTAATGAACCTTGGTGTTGATCCTCAAAATATGCAACTTATTGGAGACTCTGCTGGTGGTAATCTTCTTTTACAGGTGCTTGCGCATTTGTTACACCCACTCGAGTCCGAGCGCGTTCCTGCACTTTCCCTTCCTGCACCTTTCAAAGGTGCATATCTTATGTCTCCCTGGGTTGATCTTTCCAACATCTTCAAAACTCTGGAACACGGTGATAAGGCGGACATTTTGAGCTGTAAAACCCTCACATATTGGGGTTCTCAGGTTCTTGCACCTGTACCAGCAAAGAATTTGGACTATATTGAAGCTAATAGTGCCTCTGAAGAATGGTGGAAAGGTGTTGATGCTTTTGTGGATCGTATTTTGATAACGGCTGGTAGTGATGAATGCTTGAAGAATGAAATCATCAGGTTCCATTCAACATTCGAGAATTTCCATTCTCACGTCAAATTATTGGTTCAAAAGGGTGAAACACACAATGATCCGTTCTTTGATTTTGCAGTTGGAAAAAAGGATGGAGTTACGACTGGGTTGATTTTGGATTGGTTGACTTTTGGTTTCCAACAACCTACGTCATGAATGAGTGTTTGTGTCGATGACGAGAAAAGGGAAGGAGATGGATTGAAGAAGACGATGTGGATTTGGAGATGGGTTTTTTTTTGGGTGTAAATATTTTTGGAGGCATCATACATCGTGCATGATGCATTCAGTTGTCGTGATGATCGATGTGCTTCTTCGAGGTAGAGTTTCATGTTTAACTCTGATGTATTTGTGGTATAATTTTTTCTTTCCTTTTCTTTCCTTCTGTTGTGATATCTTGTGTGGTTGATTTTGTGGGAAAGCTAACGGGAAGCTGTCGTTCCCCCTTTTTGCTTTCTTGCTTTTTGTTCAGCCTATTTTATTTCAGTGTTATGGTCAAGTATTCGAATTTTCTTGAAATCAAACCAAAACTGACTTTGGTTTGTAAAGTAAAGCACGTATGTAGTAGTGATCACGTAATTCAATCGAATTTTCTCCTGTGACACATTGTCTAGGCAGTTTGTTTGTATTGTTCCATTCAACTTCCATGTCTCTTTACTCGAACCAAAGCAAACATATCACTCCTACTGAAACTCTCGGTCAGGATGGCACAAATGTGCAGGATTTATCTTTGCTCACAAAAGCTCAAGAGTTACAATATACCATCGATCTGTTAACCAGAGAACGTATTGCCCTTCTTCAACAGTTCAATTCCGTTGGACCGTTTCAAGACATACCCACTGAAATTTTATCACGAATCTTCGAACACGCTTCCCATATCACCTTCAGTACTCCTTTCCAAGTCAAGAACACCTGCTTAGAGGACCTCGAGGCTCGTAGCGAGCCATGGATCCCGATTGTCCTCAGTGGTGTTTGTTCACGATGGAGGAACATTATACAATCTACCCCTCAGTGCTGGACAAGGCTCAAGATGGATGTTAACCATTGGAACGCGGAGAGGGCAGTGTCCATGTTAGAGTTGCATCTACATAATTCCCGATGTATGCTTCTCGAAGTTGAATTTGACTTCGGAAAACAGCAGAAGCTAAATGACTCCTGCTTATACGACCCGAATTCGATCTTGGACTCCGTTGGAAACAGATTAGCACCTCTTCGTAATCTTTTGTTGATAGAGAATTGCGATCGGTTGAAATCACTCCGATTAAAATACCCACCAGTGGAGTGGATTACATCCCTAAAAAATACTCCATTTCCTCACCTCGAGTCCGTGGCTATAGGTGTACCTCCAGAAGCTGATTCCTTCTTAATCAAATCCCTTTCACTCAAATCGCTTCGATTGACTCGCGTTGCACTATACCATAGATCGCAATTGCCAATACGTTATGAACAAATCGAGGAATTAGAGTTGGGTTACATTCCTTACTCTACCTGTGTTTGGGAGATGAGAAAATGCAAGAACCTTCGTTCTGTCAAAATGATAGAGCCTCCGAATCGTAATCTCCTGTACGAGATGAGAACTCTCGAGAGGTTTGCTCTTGAAGGTCTTATACATTTTGAATGGTCTGTCCTTCCCCATAGTCCAGACAACATCCTTACTGCCATTCGTCTACCTGTTGTTAGAAGTATCGTTTTGCACGATATTTTTAGACATGGCTCTCCGTATGACCAAGTTCCCGGTTTCTTTGCCACACTGCCTACAACATTTTCCTCTTTGACTTATTCCTTAAAGGAGCTGGACAATGTGATCGAAATGGAGGGACTAGTACAGTCATGGATCAGTAAACGTGACAGCAAAAATGAATTCATTTAATTTGAGTACAAAAAAAACCGTAATATGTGAAAAAAAAATAGCATCTCGTAGCTAAAGACACAGAGTACATGAATGTATGGCTTTTGAAGCCATTACAAGACTACAGAAACAAAAAATGCACAAGTCCTTCAAGAGGCAAAAATCAGGTCTGGATCAATTACTGTGACACCGTGACACGTACAGTTACTGGTGATCAACAATTACTCTGATTCTTTGTTGCTGTCCTCGTTGTCATCCTCTTCATCCTCCTCCTCGGAAATATCATCTTCTAGCTTGTGAAGTGTACTAGCCTCAAAATCCTTCAGTTTTGGCTTGAGTTGTGCTTTCAACAAGGGTTCCTTCTCTGGTTTTTGCTTGGTGAACAATTTTTTGGCTTTTTTCGCTGCTGCTCGAGCTTTCTCCCATTTTTCAAGCTCCAACTTATTTCTCTGACTACGCTGTGTGTTCTCCTCCTTCCGTTCAATCTCCGAATTCTCCCATTCTTGTACAGCAGTCTGCCATAGAGCCTGGGCATTTACCTTTCTTGCTTTCTCAACATCCTCCTGCAACTCATCAGCATTTCCAGCATGTCCTTAGTAGTACTCAGTATAGCTTGGGTAGCTTAGTATACTTACTGATACTTAGATATATATTTTCAAAGTAACTCTAAGGTAGTCAATATTTCCAACCAAGTTTTTAAGTTTCCCAAGCACTATTCTAAGGTCACAAAAAGTCGAAGTTAATTTGTGTTATTGACTTTGTTTTTGTTTCATTTGTTTGGTTGATGTCATTAATGATGTGTTGTTATTTCATGATGATGCATCAATAATCATATCATTTATGTTCCCAGATTTGGACTTCACGAAAAATCACAAAATCGGACTGTCACATGATCACTCTCACCATCTCATGTGACAGGACACGTTGCATCAGCAATGCAACCTCACGAAGGTCACAACTTCTACTCACTGCCGACTCTGAGTAATGTCACCACTGCACTCTCATTTCTTGATGAAACTCTACGCGTTGGAGCTCGTTGGAACCGCCTCGACATTATGCATTGAATGAGCCTATGTACGCGTGGTATGGTGGGGTTTTCATTATTCTTATAAGGTATGTCAATTTCAACTATTTTCCATGTATTGGGCTCATATAATCGTGTATTGGCGCGTTCTTAGGCTCTCCAGGACGGCCTTAATACTCCGCTTCGAACAAGCCTACATACACGCGTCCCGATGCAGTAGCCATGCTATAACATCGGTTTTACTGCTGGTGTGTCATTACTTGCTGTTTTTCTTCTGTATCACTCATTTTTCTACATACAGGAACGTTTCTAGGCTCTCCAGAACCTTCTCGACGTGTACTATAGGGTAGGAGGGTTAGGTGATGACGTGGTATGGTGTATACCCCACGAAGGGGGGTTTCTTCCTTGGTGAGTCATTATCTGTCTCAAGGGAAGTATTTTACTCATTTCTCACTCCCTCCTGCACTCCATAACATGCTTTTAGGCTCGTTTACACCACGCGTACATTCTCTGTTCCACCCCTGATTTGTACACACTATGGAGGACTGCTGGAGTTGTAGTGGTCTATCTTCTGGTAAGTTCTTATTCAATCTAACACCTGTTTCGATGCTCAATCCTTATCGGAATCTTACGTTCTTAGCATCGTTTAAACCGTCTCGACGGCGCCGTTTGAACGCACCTACCCACGTAACGTTCCGATCAATACTCGTATCGCAATGTCCAGTTCTTTATTCTCCCAAGTAAGTTCTCCTATTATGAATATATTCTTGTAATTTTTTTATCTTTATTTTGGTACATTACTGTAGTATACACTACTATTATGCTGTATACAATCACTCTTGTATTTTTGTACATTACTGTCTCCCTTCTGATAATATAATTCAGTTGATATACATTTACATGCATTTGAGACACTCTAGGAGTTCTTGAAATTTCGCTTTATATATATATATATATTCTGATATACCTGATTTATAAGCTTGAGAAAGTATTTTCGAAGGCAGTACAAGTAGATATAAGGTAAAACTAAGTAGAATTAAGTGTGACTAACCAGGACCCCCTGCTTAGAATAGCTTGGAATTGACTTGTCAAGCATGACTAAGTAATTCCAAGGAGAAAATAAAAATTCTTTTACATTCTTGATATATCCTTGGTCATCCTTGGAAATGTTTTCAAGGAGGTTTAAGGAGGTTTAAGCTTGGCTAAGGAGATGCGCATTTTGCTGATGCTTGCGCTCTGTAAACTCGACAACCTCCTTATAGAATGCATCACCTGACAGTACCTTTGGCATCCCATCTCCCAATAGCTTTCCCTTCCTATTCTTTTTCGCTTTTTGCAGCCTTTCTTGTATTTGAGCTTGGAGTTTATTACAGTAAGCCTCGTTGATTATATTTGCTGCCTGAAGCTGAATAACACAATCCTTGTAGTACTCCAACTCCTTCTGTGTCTCACGAAGTGCAGCAAGAAGGAGAGTTTCATTCTGGGTGGAGGGAATCATTGCAAGAAGAGTAGTAAGAGTAGGTGATGGTTTTCGGTTGATGAGTTCACTTGGCGTCTTCACACGGTTGACAGCTGGAGGGTCATCACTATTGATTGTAGGCTCAAGTAGTGGTTTTAGCTGAGTACATGCGAGTTTTTTTGCTGTTTTCTTCACAATCTCAATCTGATGATTATATTGGGCTTCCGAGGGTGAGGGTGGACAACTCCCATCTTTTTCGTCATCAACTGTTTCCAATCCAATGACATCATCTTCAGCTGATAAGGTTCGTAACATGGTAGTGATCAACTTCATTGGTGTAGCAGGTGAAACTGGAAGATTAGATTGAAGGGATGTAGGTTTGCTTGGTTCAAGTATAATGGGATCAATAACATTGGGATTAAAGGGGTGTAGTCCAGTTTTACGAAATGCAGCCTTAATGTTTTCGGAAGTAAGACTTGCAATATGAGCTTTTCCATAGATTTGAAGAATATTTTCTTTTGTAATTTTGGCCATATGCTCTCGTACAAAAGCATCACGTTCTTGACTGAGTCGAAGCTTGAGTGTTGCAAAAATCACAACATCAAGACCTTGGTAGATATGTGTGGTATGAGCAGGATAACAGATAACAATGATGTTATTTTCACGTGCATGTTCGAGAAATGGTCGACCATAGTGAGAAGTATGTCCATCAAGTATAAGAAGTCTTGCTTTTCCATTAGCCTTCTTCTTTGTTTCCTCATCAAGAAGTTTTAACCAATCAAGCCCAATTTCTTGATCAGTCCACCCTTTCTTCGAATAACCAATTCTAGTTGGAAATATTATATATATGTTTTACATAAAGATTGATTACTTACAAAGCATTTGCAGGATTATCTTGAAGCCATTTTACCTGATAGCCTTTTCCTTTAAAGATAACAACTGGTGCAGTTGATGTTCCATCAGCGCAAATAGTCACAATAACTGTAAAGTTCTCGCGGTTCCCAGTTCGTCGTTGATATTGTGGACCAGCCCGTTTAGGACCAATCACCCGTTCACGTTCCATCCCATATGGTTGTACTCCAACTTCATCAGCTGCATACATATTCTCTGATAAGATGTTATTCTCCTCAAAAAAATAGTCTCTCCTATGAGTTTCCACCATGCACGGTTGGTATATTCATTAACTGCATTAGCATGTTGTGATTCTAGAGGAACCGACTATGTTGCTTTAAGTTGGTTTGAGTTTTCAGTGACAAAATGTTGTGTGAATTTTTTTCCAATCCCAAGAAAGGAAGGTCCTAGTCGTGCTTGTAAAATTTCATCAATATGCTTCTTTAATCTCCTATGGCTAAGTGGAAAGCCTTGATTAGCACAGTGGATGGTGTAATTGATAATCATATCAGTTTCGGCATCAGTTAGTAAGCGACAATCTTCAGCAGCATCACTTCGACTTGCTCGTCCATTATATCTCTCAATAATGGTGTTATAGCTGAGCTTTATTGCATTACCAGTTTTCTTAAGATGGGCATCCATAACTTCATTTGCTACTGCTCTAGCTCCTTTTCCATCCTTTCCTTTTGTCTGCTCTTCAGCATACACCTTTACAGCTTCCTCCATAACTGCTTCCCATTCCTCTCTTACTTCTCTATTTTTTTGTACTTGTGATTTCGCTTTTCCTGGCATTTAAGTGGAAGAGTAAGAATGAAGAGTTAACAAAGATGGGCTGCACATTCTTGGGGTATGCATGCATATTATCTATGTACCTATATTAAGATTACCACATGACCAACACATGTTGCGAAAAAAATTGATTTACTATTATAAATTTATTTATAGAGCTTAAATTTTGATATAGGAATAATGTCTACACATCTGGCTAATGGTTAAGCCCAATTCTAGTACAGTTGTGGAAGATATGGGCCCTCAGTTGTCAAATACATTTTCGTAAGTTATCAATTTTGATCAATTTTATGGATTTTTTGTCTGTTTTTTGCGGATTTATTACTTTGTTATACTCATAATAAAAAATGTAACTTAATAGAAAGATGTAAAATAGTAGTACAAACCATATTCTACAATTTTTTGCCATTTGGATAAGATTTGAGGCTGGAGGAGGATAATTATGTTTTCGGTGTTCCATTGTGTGATCGTGTCACAGTGACTGATCCATCACTGTAATGCTTCTTTCCTGTACACCTAAATCCATTTGACACCTCCACCTTGAAGATTGTTGTCTCATCGTTCTACAAGCAATATTCCCAAAATTAACCCAATTAGATACAGAGATGGATGTGACATTCCCTCTTCCAGCATTAACTCACCTTGAAATTGTTGACAAAGGATACGCCAATAGGTGTGCTTTTGATCACACACAATGTATAAAACACTTCAGTGAATACGATTTGTCGGATTTCATTGAAATCATGTCCTTGAAGCATAGTCATGGGTTAATAAAGAGATTCCGTCTGGATGTACATGGATATGGCCCATCCTCGCAATTACCTCTTATTCAGAAGAAGCTAGCAACTATGAGGAAAGAGGGATTTAGTGTTGACATTTTTAGTACTTGATTATTTCAGTTAAAATCTGTACCACATCACAATACATACACTATTTGCAGTCAACTACGATGGTAAGAAAAAGTAGTTAAAAATGCTTTAGAGAATTTCCAACACATGATATGCACGTTTGAACATTTGGGCCTCTTAGACTAGATAGAAATCAAGTAATAGAGATTTGTGTACCAAGCTAGCAACCAGATGTCGTTATTTGTTGTAGTAGCAGCGGCTCAAGGAATCCTGATTTATCATCCATTACATGTTACACAACAAGGAACATGAGGGTTCAGACTCCTTCCCAGTCCACTGTATGATAATTATGTAAACATATTATATTGAGCCAAAGTTTTACCGAAACTTGCATCAATATTTATCATACAGAGGACTGGCACCATAGTTTATATACGCATATTTGCCATTCCCATCCCATCAGCCTCATCACTCCCATCACTATGCGGCACTCACGGCAAGAAACAAGATGCATGGTTAAGAAGGTAAAATGCCCAGTAATGTTGCCCATAATATACAATGTGTATATGTGGAGGCTGTGGGATTTTTAAATATACTGAGGCATCACATGGGGGTGTAGAAAGAGGTAACACAGTGTCTGGGTATCCATTACACCCAAAGCACCCCTTCTCACAATAAATGTTACTCACTGTACATGGATTTTGACCAATAGATCATGTGTACCATTATAACAACCTCATTTGTGCGCTTTATATAGGGTTCAACATTGTAAACTTGTTATTCACTAGTGGTGCACCCGTGCTATGCACGGGCTAGGGTCAGTGAATTGTTGAAATCCCCATAGGATGTATGTATCTGACTTGGGGCTAATTCTGTCATGCACATGATGATATGTTAAGCCCGTGTCTAGTGAGTTTTGAGTAGGGATTAAAACAGAACGATTTCCTAATATTGAGTTGCTGACAGTAAGTTCTACATCTATTCTGTTGAAGTCCTAAGCAAGTGGAACAGCTCCAGGATCCAGATGAAAGTAGATTCTCTAGATGGATGGACTACATATTTGTGTCAGGAATGCTCTAGACATTCCCCAAGGTCAGTACTTATTGTTGGTTGAGGTTAGAAGAGTTGTGGTTGGATATTCTCTTTAGAGTTCTGGACTTGTAGATTGTTTCCGCTTTCTGTGACATCACAATGTCACGTCACACGTTACTGAAGCGTCCTGCAGACACATGAAGACTCTCTAGTCTAATACAAGTGTCTGCAGGTGAGTAGTTAAGAAGTTATTGTATCTCTCTAGTCTAATACAAGTGTCTGCAGTGTTTGTGTTTTATCTCAGTCATTTCTTATTGGTTTCCCTCCATTCCTTCGTCATCGTGCTCGTCTCGTCGTCCTCTACGATCCTGCGCTTACAATTTGGTATTTAACATTCAATGCCACTGTTTCCTTTTGCGTTAGAACATGACACTGTTCAACGTCATCGTGCACCCATTATTCATATAATATTACTGTTTTAAATGTTATTGTGTCCACTTCTCCACTCGATCTCCACACAAATTGACCTTCCGGCCAATCGTCTTTCATGCTTGGCTTGACACTAAACTGCGTATAGTATTTTTTAATTGGAGCATTTTGACGTTTGTCTTTGACATTTGTCTCGTGAGAAAAAGCCTTTGTCTTTTGTATAATAGACTAGCGGCGTACCTGTACTATGTATGGCCTATGGTGTTGATACTACAATTTTTGTTATTGAGTCAGAGTGCCTATTGAAAAGAAGATTTGAAATTCAAATCATTGAACCAAGAAACAGTCATAACATTGCTATCCTACTGTTACATTTGTTTGTACTGCTATATTCAGATTCAACTAAAATCATACTTATTTCGAACTAATTGTGTCAGAAGATGAAGTAGGGGTATGTTCAAGAATGTCATCAACTTGTTTTGGAAGAGATGTTACCGGTTTTCCTATTTTCCGACGTTTTCCAGCTGTGCTTGGACTGTTGTTACTGGAATCTGCAGCAGCAGGGGTACCACTATCACCAGGTCCAAGATCCAACTGACTCTGAGTGTAGCTGAATTGGAAGGGAGAGGTGGTAGATTGGCGTCCTGTTAAAACAAGAGTGTAGCATGTATGCTAAGGTAGGTACGACTTGGACTTACTGAGGGTGGTTGTTGAGGTAGAAAAGAACTTAAGTATATAATGCAACTATTACAAGGTTTATATATGTTAATGCAATGGTCCGTGTGAGAACATATTGAGTCACATGTTCATCTAGCGTAATGCCATTAGAGAATGTCATGGAAGAACTAATAATAGTTCAACACTCCCCTGAATACAAACATGGCAGCTAAGAAGCACCCTATGTTGAGGACATATTATTTGAGCGCTTGGCAGCACTATATGTGGGATTAGAAAACTCCAACCCATAATAGTTATCACAGAAGTATTCAAACTTCACATGTCTGAGATTCTTTATGAGAAGATCAGCAGGGTTCTCAGTGCCTGGAATAAAAAAGAGCTGAATCTTCTTTTCATCAATTACTTGACAAATGAAGTGGAAAATGATATCTATGTGTTTTGATCTCTTTTCGATAGCAGGATTTTGCACGATAAAGAGAGAGCCCATATTGTCTCCACAAATATCCATTGGTTCATTATTATGTAAACCAAGTTCAGTCATTAGGCTTCTGATCCAGATGGACTGATGACTACAATCGGAAATAGCCATGTACTCAGCCTCTGTGGATGATAATGCAATAGTCTTCTGTGATTGACTGACCCAGGCTACTGGACAGGATGCAACAGTTGATAGATAACCAGTTTGGGATCTTCTAGTAGAAGGATCACTAGCCCAATCAGAATCACTGTAAGTGATGAAGCCCTCATTACCAGAACCATCAAGCGTCATTTGGTATTCCTGAGTCGCTAGTAGGTATCTACAAATATAGAGAGCTCTATGTAGGTGTTCTTCTGTAGGGTTATGAGAATGTTGACTTAGCTTAGTCACAGTGAACAAGATGTCCAGACATGTGCCAATAGCAATATACAACAATGATCCAATCACCTGTTGGTACCTAGAACAGATGGAGGAGTTGATCAGCTTGTCGTTAGGAACTAGATAGTACCCTTCTGGCAGTGGAGTTCGTGCCGGCTTGGTATCACGGTCTGAGCCAGTGATTTTAAACCTTTCCAGGATCTTTTCTAAATAAGCACATTGATCAAGATAGATCTTTCAATTAGCTCGATCTCTCCTAATGCACATACTGAGAAATTCTTTGACTTCTCCAAGGTTGCGGCATTCCCACTTTTTCATGAACTCTCCTTTAAGCTTTTTAAGCAGGGCGGAGTCATTTCCCATAAAAAGTATGTTGTCAATGTACACAACAGCAATGACAAACTTGCCATCTTTTTGATGATATATATAAATACCGGCATTGGATTCACATTGCTTGAAGCCTAGTTGGTTCATGGAAGATGCCATCTCCTTCCACCAGGCCAAGCCGGCTTGTTTAAGGCCATACAATGCATGTCATAACCTCCAGACCAAATGTTCCTTGCCCTTAAGTTTGAAACCTTCGGGTTGATCCATGTAGATTTCCTCATCCAATTTGCCATAGAGATATGCTGTCTTTACATTGACAGACTCAATGTCCCAGTCTTCAAGGGCGGCTAACCCGAGCAGGATTCGAGTGGACTCATATCTTACTACTGGAGAGAATAATTCGTCAAAGTCGATGCCCTTGACTTGAGAAAATCCTTTAGCAACTAGTCTAGCATGTTTGCAACCGTCACTCTTTTCATTAAAGACCCATCTATTTTTTATGGTTTTCCTTCCTTCCAGAAGTTTCACCAACTCATAAACTTCTCGCTTCTTGAGTGCAGCTAGTTCTTCAAGACAAGCTTCATGCCAGTGTTTATGTTCCTCCGGATTCAATTTTACAAGATCACGGAATTGCTCAGGAACTGATGTGGAACTTGCCTTTGCCAATAAAAAGTTCATCAATTCTAACCCCCCTTCCTTAGTAATCCGTTGAATCTTACAATCTGCATCTTCTTCCATTGTGTCAGGTTGTTGTTCCCTCGCATATTGCCATGAGGCATCCTCATGTTGTCTGCGTATTTCATCGCGACGTTCTCGGACTTCCTGGGGCGAAATAGGACGTGGATCTGCTTTAGGGTGATCTCGTTGATTTTGGATTCTGAAATCGTGACCATGGAGATGAACTCTCCCCTGAGGTGGTAGAGGTTCATTATGATTATAGTCTTGTAGAATCTCAGATGGATGTGTTCTCTCCCCATAAACATTATCTTCTCTAAAAGGAACAAACTTTTCTCAGCCAGAACGGCGAGGTAAAGGTTCAACAGGTCTAGTAGGTCATTCAGGTGATGGAGAAATGGGACAGGTGGAGTCAGATCGAGGAGCATGGCTCGGACTTGGGTGATGAATAGGTGATTCGGGATCAGCATATGATAATGCGTCATCATCATCTTCATCAGTGACTTCCTTAACTGTTGTTTTCCTAGGAGCGGGTTTGCTCGGACCTGGAACAGGAGGTGATTGAGAAGTAGATGGTCTGGGAATCGGACCTTGTGGTCTAGGCGTGGGAGTTCTATCACTGTTGTCTTGTCGAGATATGTCCATAGGATCATCAGAATAAAGATCAGGTGTAGTATCCTCATCATCTTCATCAGACGCTGGAGGAGGAGGATTTATTTTGGGGTTTTTAGAAGAACTGGAGTCCTTACGTTTTTTGTGATCTGGCTTGCATTTGGGATACCAGCCCTCGTCGAAAATAGCCGTTTTTGCAGTATAAATAACATTTCCTTTTTGATGTCGCATGAACGTAAAGTTAGCGCCATTATAACCAAGGAAGATCATTAATTCAGATCTGGGAGATAATTTGTCATCCCTTGATTCCTTTGGAATGAGAACTTAAGCTGCACAGCCAAACACATGAAGCTCAGATAAATCTGGCTTTTTCCCAGTTACCATTTCCATGGGAGTTTTCCATTCAAGATGTTTGATGGGAGTTCAATTATAGCAATGAACTGCTGTGTTAAGGGCAAATTCCCACCAAGAATCTGGTAAGCATGCAGTAAGTCGCATGGCCTGCGCCTTTTCCTGAAGTGTGCGGTTCAGTCTTTCTGCTCTACCATTCTGCTGGTGTATATGTGGTGCAGATGTCTTGTGTACTATCCCTTTTGAGTGAAGGAATTCCTCAAATTGTTTAGAGACATATTCACCACCATTGTCTGTCCGGATATGCTTAATCATTTTACTGAATTGTTTTTCCTTGAAGGCACAGAATCTTTCAAGTGCCACAAAGGCATCAGATTTGGCTCGTAAGAGAAGGATCCAGGCATGGCTAGAATAGTCATTATAGAACGTCATTGCCCACTTGTATTTGTGATATGAGGCAACGGGGAATTCTAGAAGATCACTGTGGATCAATTCTAAAAATGTCTTCACTCATGTCAAAGAAGGACGATGTGTATTATCAGACATTTTGCCACGAGCACAACCATCACATACTTGACAAGAGATAGGAATGTCAAACTTGGGTACTTTTTCCAAGTGTTTTGGGAGTTGTCGCAATACTTCCTTTCCAGGATGTGCCAATCGATGGTGCCAAAGATCATAAACAGAAAGTTTTGATGCGCAATAAGATAGCACCTGGTTCGCAGTATAGTGATGCACCAACCTAGTGTGAACATGGTAGAGAGCATCTTCCATAACTTTAAATGTTGTGATGCATGATGCATGCATGAACAATTTTCCATTTGAACGAAATATGTTGGTTCTCTTTAAATTTGACTCACTCCTCATTCCTTGCAGCCATAAGGTGCCAGGTGAAATGATTCTAGTGGAGAGAGACTCTAAATAATAGACCGGATACAGTGGAGTCATTCTTGTGACTCTGTCTACTTCGTGTTGGAAGAGAACTTTCCCACGACCTTTTATGGTTATGAGATTGTTGCTGGCATCTCTGACACCACCAAATTCTCCATTCTCTAACTCGATAAAGTCGGCTATATGTGGTGTGCAATTAAAGCTAGTGCCTGAATCAAGGAGCCAAATAGCAGACTCTCTAGTATAATTAGGTTTACTTTTATCTTCACAGAAGTTGCATAAGCAATCATCAAGATGTTTTCCTGATTCGTCACCATTTTTAGGATCTTTTAAATATTTCGTCAGTAAGACAAAACGATCACAAGTTGAAACGGGAGAAGGGATCATATTCAAAACGGGAGAAGGGATCATATTCAAAACGGGAGAAGGGATCATATTCAAAACGGGAGTACAAACAGTTGTAGATGTAAAAAGAGAACTCGTAATAGTCCGACTAATGTCCGGCAGTCTGATATGGTGCTCTAGAACATGGGGTCTGATGGAGCCATTAGTTTGTCCCCCCAAGCTTGCTTGGGGGCATCTCTGTAAGTTCCATTTAGTAATGAAGAATTCTTGAGAGAAGAAAGGAATGTACTCATTGTACCAACCATCATCAACCTTGTAGTCAGCATCTGCATCGAAGTCTGGATCATTCATATAGGCATCAGCCTCAGCAATCGCTTCAGGGACATCGGAAGGTGGGACATAAGAGGGAGACTGAGATCAATATGTGGGGGACCCAGGCATAGAAACCGATCAACTTCCTCTTTAGGAAGGATTGTAGCAACCATCGCATCAAGGGATGGTGGAGGTGACGGGGGAGAGGGTTCAGCCAGGCCAAAGCCTAGGTGAGCACCCATCCTTTCGAAGACCTCGGCCTTCTTTTTCTGATACTGGGTATGACCGACCAGATGTCTGACCGGAGGAAGAAGAGTGGCACGAGGAGCAACATAAGGCTCTACTCTGTGCACAACAACTTCATCAGCAGCCTTTTTCAAAGCCACTGCCTTTAGTCATGGATCAGTAGTCTTCATCCTCTCTATGAGAGAACAAGTGGAGGAAGGTTTGTTAGTGGGAGTCGTGAAAGACTCCAGAACAGTGGGTGACAAAATCATGTCAACATTACCATCTTCTCCTTTGGCTTTGTTTGCCTTGTTGCCTCCATGTTTTTTCTTTTTATCCTTATCCCCCCCAGAAGCATCACCAGAACCAGAGTTCTGGTTCTGATTTGGTCTAGAATTAGACCCAGAAGCATTCTGTTGTTGTTGTTGGGGCTGCTGTGGAGTGCCACCAGAGGGTTTAGAATAGGGCTTTGCACCCTTATAGTTTTTAATGCTGGTAGAAGTGGCACAAGAAGCAGAAGCAGCTCCATGGGAATCCCGCCAAGCACCCATAATTGCGTCAGAGACGATCTGGACCGTTAAGGTCGAAAGGGAGTTACCATATTGAACGAGGAGAGCAGCATGTGTTGCACTCCATTGAGGAGGAATGTGTGTCATCAACATGAGAGCCCAGAGGATCTCTGGTGTTAGGTTTTTCCCAGATATCTCCTTATCTTATCCATCTTTCCTAATCACTCCACTTATCTTATCCTGATGTTCTGGACTCTTTCATAATGTTCTTTTCCCTTATTATGTTACTTACATATTCCCTTTGTGTGCTGGCAAGGGTCCTTATTGTTCTCCCCTTTTGGTTGTTCTTTGTTCTGGTAGATATATAAGTCCCTCATGTCTTAGCCAAACAATCCAATCAATTCCCTTCTTTCTGTGTCTGTGTCTGTGTCTGAGCTTAACTCTCTCTCAACTTCACTCTCATTCTCAACATCACTCTCTACCATTCTGACATCTGGAACATTGATGGGGGGCGAGGCTTGCTGTAACTGCATGAAATAGTTCCTAAAGGTAGAGATCTCCTTAGAGGGATCATTCACACCAGATAATTGGAACGAATCTGCAGAAGCATACAGCTCGTAAGCTGTGCCTGCCGAGAATGTGCCATACATTCATTTTAGGTGGGTCCACAGACCATCAGAGGTTGTTTGTCCATGCCAGAGCATGTCATTGCTCAATCGGAAATTCAACATTCCAAGAGCAAATGCCTCACAATTATCGAACTTTCGAATTTCATCGATGTTCGTGGGGGGTACCATAGCAGTGGTGCCAGTTGCTGGAGAACCACTGACAGCTGCAGGCCTTGTGGTGCTGCCATTGATCATGTGTGCAACACACCATCCATCCATGTGGATCATATTGGCAATAGACATTATCCGTACTTCCCAGATTTGGTAATTCACAGTGCCTGTGAGAACTGGGATCGAGGGGATCAAAGAGGCCATAAGTAATGTTTGGAGATAGAAATCTACAACAAAACATGTGTCAGAACTATGAACTAAAGCTGCACTACATGCGCTATGTTCTACAGAGCTATGTGCTGCCCTTCTAACTGAGTATGGTAAGGGTATGCATAGAGTACACTGATAGGTCAAATGTCTTGAGTGAGAGGAACTCGGACTTCCCTCACAGGTGAATCCAGCTTCACCCTCGAGCTCAGTGCAGCACAATGAGTAGTACTCATCAAGTGTGCATCGTGAGTCGTACAGGCTAACCGGGGCCCATAACCTGTTAAAACAAGAGCGTAGCATGTATGCTAAGGTAGGTATGACTTAGACTTACTGAGGGTGGTTGTTGAGGTAGAAAAGAACTTAAGTATATAATGCAACTACTACAAGGTTTATATACATTAATGCAATGGTCCGTGCGAGAACATATTGAGTCACATGTTCATCTAGTGTAATGCCATTAGAGAATGTCATGGAAGGACTAATAATAGTTCAACACATCCGACTTTACCCTTCACAGGAGAACCTAGTAAGTATTAAATAGTACCAGCAAACTGTGAGTAAGAACAATTTTGGTAGTATAAAAGTTAAGTTGAAACTTGAGCTCACTTGGTTCTGACATGTTTGTTGAACAACCTCCAATTACAACACTCTCCGCTGCAATTTCAAATGAAACAACAACATGTGGTGCTGTTGGGCTCCGTTTGACACAATTTAATCGTCCAGATGCAGTAATAAAAAAACCTGTCTTTACCCATGGTGCACGGCGCTTGCCATCCATAGGTAATCTTCTCCATTGAGGCAAAGTTAAATCAAGGATAACTTCAATGTTGAGTTACGCCACCCCTTCAAGAATTGAAAGATAATTTTCAATGTTGAATGTATATTGAATTCGCACATCCTCTTTTCCCTCCATATGCTCAACTAAACCAGAAACAACAGCATAGGGAATATGTTCTGGTGATACACAGCCACAACTTGCAAAGTTATAAACTGGAATCATCTGAATAGACAGTACTATTATTTAGATGTTTTATATAATAGATAAATTAAATTTCGTTGCTTACAGAAGTTATATCACCAATAAACCCATAATCTTCCAACTTCACTTCAGAGTTTTGTAACAGTTCAAGCTTTTCATTGTGTTCAAAATCTGTAATGTTGGCAATCTAAATATATATTAAATGAGTTTTCAAAATATAGATTAGTTTGTTATTATAAAACCAACTTGTGCGGTGATAAAAAATGCTCCTGGCTCCTCACCAAGGGCATATCTTCCATCATCATAATAACATAAAATCCCCAATAAGTCATTATCAGAGTTAGCACCTGGTACATAGGCATAAACATCAAAAATTTTGAACCAAGGTTTGCTACAACCAGGGCCAGGTATAGGCCTTTCGTTCTCAAAAACAACAATTGCCGAAACAGAGATAAAACCACGTGTGGGAAGTTTAGACATAGTGTATAGTTGAATGGCAGTTGGAGAGGTGATCAACATGATGATATGAAGGTATGATTGTGCTGTGTGCAATGGGCTCCAATACTGAGGATAGCTTATAGAATATATACTTTAAGTACCTCAGAAACTTGTAGTAAAAAATTGTTGGTATGACATTGAGGGTCAGAACATTATGAATCATGATTTTTTGCCACTTACAAAGTGGCACTGTCACAATGAGTTCTGATGGAGAATTTCATTGTCAACTTTGGTTAGCAGTTCTATATATCTAGTAAAGAGAAGTTCTAATCAAGAACTTTTTCATTACAGAGCTCCATGCTGGTCTTATGATTGAGTTAAACTTAGTAGTACTATTCAGTGTTATCAGAAATGTTGGAGTAGTGGCAAAGGAGTCCTGGAGTTCTGATAGAGAACTCTTTTATCTCAGACTTCCTTGTAATCATTCATGGTCTCATGATTGAGTCAAATGTCTTGGTACTGTTATCCAAAGCATTAGTTGAAAAAGTTCTAGTAGAGAAGTCTTTTAATATGAAAACTTAAAAAGGCTCCGAGTCTAATATCACTAATCAGTGGTAAATTATGATTCATGATTGAGTTGGAAATAGTATTACTGAATGCTCAGCTACAATCTGATACACTGGATCTAAGATTTAAATGTCATTTGCTAATGTATTCGTAATATAAATAGATTATTGATTAGTCTATTAATACTTCAGGGTAAACTACGTTTGCAACTACTATATCTGTACCATTGTTTGGAGTAAGCACTTTAATCCTATTGCTTGCAATAGCTCGAGAAAGAGCAACATATAACTGCCTTCATCCCATATAATTGCCTTCATGTTTCGGAATAATTCTGCACGTTTACTCTGTTTATCTACACTACATGTTGATTGTTCAGTGAGATCGAGTGGGATTTGGAATGTAGAATGTGCAGTTCTTCCACCTGGAAGAAGTAGTGAGGCAATACCAGAAGAAGCGACACAAAGGATAATTAATCCTTGAGACCGAATTTTGTTACAAATGATTTTATACAGGAATGTCTTTCCTGTTCCACCAGGCCCATTCACAAAAACTATGTCACCTTTCATCTCTATAATAGAAGCCATAATTGCATCATAGGTATAAAGTTGTTCTTGGTTGAGTAATGGAAATTCTTTTTCCCATGTACAATATTCATCATGAATATTATAATTCAACTGTTCCATGATAAGCGGATTGGCTTGGTGACTACTCCAGTTAATTTGAGGTCGTGGCATTGATGGCCAATTATTTGCTAAGCTTTTGCCCTCTTGAAGAAGTATATTGTTGAGTAAGAAAAGGCCATAATCATATATAGTCTCTTCAGTTGTTGCATGTACTCCAAGAAGTGAGAGAATGTGTCAAGGTAAGTTATCACAAAGAAAGTGGCAAAAGTTGGTCCATAAATCTTCTGGTTTAGAGGGTTCACAGAAAATTAAAATGGTTGCAAATAGTCACCATAAATGCCAACTTGTTTGCATTATTCCTGCTTCCTCTAAACATTTCCGCCACTCGCCATCATCTTGAAGTAATCCTCAGGATAAACATGCATCACGAAAAGTATCATATTGGACATTATTGTATGTTCGGAGATCTTCAAATGATGTAGCTCCTTTTATAATAGATTAATATGTCAATAAAACATTTGTAAAAAATATTATACAAAAATCATACCTTTAACAACAGTTAACAATGTGCATAGATAAAAATGTTCCCCTGCAGTTGGGGGTACAAAGTACATTCTTCCAATAGCATATCCCCTTTGTCGTTCCTTCCACACCTTCTCTTTCTCCTTCCAAGTAAAATACTGAGGAAATTCAGCATAGGTATGTTTTCATGCTTCATGTCCCAAAGTTCTACCATCTGTATTTGCTTGAAAATATGCTGTAAGAGTTGTATTTTGATTTGAGGCATGTTGTAGTGTAAGTTGAGGATCATTATCTGGATTAAAAACAACTGTATGTTGACCAGGAAGATGTATTTGTAAACATACAACATTCGGGACTTGATTGTGCATATCGAAATGGAAAATTCAGTGAACAGCCTCAGATGCAGAGATGTAGCGGCCAGTTAGATGCTGTGTAATCTCATCATTTTCAATATGCAAAGAAGCCATATCACCACCCTTTTGAATATATTTAAAAAGGTATTTGAGAGAACTTCCTGAAATGACAATTTCAACATTGATGTGGCAGTCGAAGAGCACAGAGAGAAGAGGATTGTAAGGGACAATCCACCTATTATCAACCCAAAAACCTCCAATATAACATCCATGACCATCATCCTTTCATTCATAAATAGGAAATCCACTATGATCCATTGTGGTGAAGTCGGAGAATGGCTTTGGATAACCTTTTGTACAACAGCCATTATCCATACATGGAGCATTGGGATTAAAAGCACCACATGGTCCATGAACCATGCACTGTTTTATAGTCTCAAATAGCAATGGCTCACGAACAGGATCGGGCCAACTTGCATGTATAACAGAATTTATTGACTTGGGAGTATTTAGTTGAAATGGTTCGTCAAGGAAAACCAAGAGATGGAAATGGGGAAGTCCACACTTTTGAAATTCAACTGTGTAAATGTAGGAGACAGAATGTCCAAAAATGCCTTCTTTGTATATATAGTTGATAATTGCTTTCTTTTTAAGTTGAAAAATGCATGCAATTAATTCAGGGCGATCACTTGGAGACTGGCCATCTTCTAACTCTGCTGTAATTTCTGCCCATCCAGGATTAGCAGTGACTGTGATGAATAAATCAACATGGCAGAAGTGGCATGCTATAGCCATAGAGTCCTGGTACCGCTGTTGCATATGTCGAGGACCACCAATATAAGAAGAGGGGAGAATAATTCTCTGCCCTAACATATTTAGGTCAATCTCTGCTTCTGCAGCAAGTGCATCTTCAAGACCACTATATAAGCAAGCACGGAGCATTGGTTGATTATGGTGGAGGAAAGAGAGTCGATTTTGATCAATTGAAGCATAGGTATCAACCAAAAAGCATTGAAGAAGAAATTTACTATGGAGGATAGTAGAGAACTCATTTCATTGTACTTGGATATGATAGGCTACAAAGTGAGATTGAGAAAGTTGATGATTTGGATTTGTTTGAGGAGTAGTATTATTTTGATTATTCTGTTGTAAACATAATTCTGGATACCATCCATTATCACCATAAGGAAAGAGTAGGGGGTAGGAAAGTGGTAGATATGCGGGATGGAGGTCACTAACAATGTGAAGTCCACCACCTCGCACATTAAGGACAATATCTCGTGATGGTGAAGGTGCTTCTCCATTGCCATCACAGATTAAAACTGCTACCTCATCTGCAGTTGGTGTATTATAATGCCAATGGTCAAGACTGGGGGAGTAATGGAGGCAGATAGAGATATTATCTGATTCATTTGTTAATAGTTCACGGACATGCATAAAAAGATGTGCATATTGATGATGTTGTAAGAGGACATTTTGTATAATTTGCATGGTGTTTGGATTGAGTTCTGAATTATTGTGAAGGCAAGATTCAAGTGCATCTTGAGGGTTATAAATATAGAGTTGAGCATAGGAAGGGAGATGTCCTAGTTCCGGTTCCAAGGGACCAATGCATTGGTAGAATTCACCCATTATTCGGAAAATAGGTGGTCCTTGTCCATGGTTAATAGTGTGGTCTTCGTTCACACGCATTGAGGTAAATGAGAATGCCCTGTTGTATTTCCAAATATTGTCTTGAAATTCCTTTGCTTGTTGGTGCTTGCCAAGGAAGAGGTCATTAAAGAGAATAGGAACAGGATTTAGGAAGGGAAGTCGTATTTGTCCACTATTGCAGCAAATACCAAAAGTAGGCTTTGTGACTGAAGCAGAAGATAAGAACTTGCCCTTCCAATGAAGGGCTTTACAATATGGACACTCCAAATCCATACGTCCAAGGTTAAACCTCTTTAGAGGCTCGATGTATGGTTGTTGGGCAGCACCAAACCATCCAATACTGGTGTTATTAGATAATTGAAGTAGATTACACTCTAATTGTTTATTGTGAATCTTTAAATCTATTATAAAATGATTAAATCCCTCACCTCGCTGTCTATGTGGACGTTCCTCATTATGTTCTACTCCCCCTTCTCTAGCATTTAGCCTTTCTTCTTGTTCCCTCTGCCTTCGCTGTTGTTGTCCCAAACTTCTATTAGATGGAGGTAATACCTCTTCTAGCTGCTTAAGAAAAGAACATCATCTATGTTCAGTAACTGTATATTATCTATTCAAAGCATAAAACATACTTGATTATGAGTAGTGTTTGCAGGAATATTAATATTGGATCTTTGATGTTGATGTTGTTCTAGTTCATTGATTTGAATAGTTCCCTATGTTGGATAATGAGATTTTATGAACAAAATAACAGAGCAGTAGTAAGAACTCACAGGAAGCTCACGTTCACCTTCATTAGATGAAGTATGTTTGTGAAAAAATTCAAAATTTCTTTGAATTTCCACGAATTCTTGCAAATGTAAGTCGTGTTGACAATTTCGATGTTGTTAAGATGTGATTTCAGCTTCTGACATCATAGTATAGGTCAGAGATGTAGTATAATCTTCATAGTCAGTCGTGTAAATCAGTTACAATTACCTACCTTCAAAATAATATCCCAAATGAAGTGGTGAACTGAACTCGTGTTGATAGTAGGTACCAGTACAATGGGTAATGCCACTTCTTTGGATAGAGCACTTCGTGTCATGATTGTGGCGGTAGTAGCTCAAGTTGAAGCCTGACGCATATTTCCTAATCAATATGAGAACATTCTTAAAAGATTCAATAAAAATAGTGTATGTACGCAACACGTACTTTCCTTAAGCAACAGACAAACTCGACATAGATCGCCACATGATAGAATCGTGACACTGATAGAGCGAGGAACCTCGAACGAATGCAGCAAACGTATCCCCAATGAAACAGCTAACCGAAAAACTTTTTTTTGGTCAGAAGCTCATGGTCTCATTGCCAATTCGTTCAGAACCCACCGGAGTCAATAAGACTCTAGCTATGCAAAGAGCCTTGTGTGAAAATCTTGTAGTTGTGACTCGAGGGCAACGTCGATGGCTTGGGGGAGAGGTAAACAGTGTCTGAGTCTGAGAGAGGTGCGTGGGAAGAATTTGCCACTCCGAATACAGTGTACTGGGTTCCCACCATCGTCCAATGTTGTAAGATTCATTTCGGGACTTTTTACAGCTAGCTTCCAACTCTCCACTGTGATCAGCCAATGGTATTTCATAGTGGTTAAGTTTACACTAAATTTGATTTGGTAGATATATCTTGTATGTACAATGTTGTATGTTTCACTCAAAAGGCACGAATATATATAGTTCACCATGTTAGACCCGTAAAACCAGGTTCTTTATCGTGGCGAGTCTTCTAAATAATGCTAATCTATGAGATTGTTGTGCCACAGTACCACAGTTCTCCTAGAAGTCGCCTCTCTCTAGCCAATCGCGGAACTCAGTTGTCTCTGTGGGAGAAAAGCCTTGTCTTTTGTATAATAGATGGTGTTACTTGGACTGCCGTATGATGCCGCGTAGTGATGGGAGTGATGAGGGTGATGGGATGGGAATGGCAAATATGCGTATATAAACTATGGTGCCAGTCCTCTGTATGATAAATATTGACGCAAGTTTCGGTAAAACTTCGGCTCAATATAATATGTTTACATAATTATCATACAGTGGACTGGGAAGGAGTCTGCGTGAGGGTTATGTTATATTTATAACTACGCAGTACCAAAAAGCAACAGAGAATACGAAATTCCTTCACATTTATCACCTAGGCCTTTCTGTGACAAGTTTCACACTCAGAGACGTACACTACAGCTTAACTTTGATCCTTTGAAACCAACTTCAGTCAGAGTCATTCTGGTTATACTAAAAGTCTAAAGATCGAACCTATTGTTTTTATTGGGGCCTAATGTTCCCCAGAACCGAGATTGCAACCAACCTGCAGGATTTCCTGGAAAATTAGATGTGAACCCCGAGCAATAGATGTGAATCAAATGGAGAGTACCTTTACCAGTATCCATTAAGGGTCCAAACCCAAGTAAACTCATAATTGGACGTAGGAATCGTATCTCTGGCAATAAGAATATCGATATAGAAAGTATAATTGAGTCTGGAATTATAGGATGTTCATCGCATAGCCGTCCTATCACAAAAATTGAGTTAAAATTGAACCATTAATAAATGAAAAATGGGCACAATTCATACCAGTAATAATCACGATGTGAACAAGTTTAGGTACCAATTCATCAAACTGAGCTTCCGCCTTTTCCTTTGGAACAGAGCCTGGGCCAGACAAAATCTTGACATACACAGGACGAATTATTTCCAATACATGTTTTGCCAACCTCTCCCGATGCTCCGCTCTTTCTGCGTAATCTTCTGGTAATGGGCTTACTATCTCTTTCTTGAGTTGCTCATACACGACTTCAAGTTCTGAAGCTAACGCCTCAAAAACCTCTTCAGCGCCCATCTTTTCGAATTTGAGGATCTCTTGGTGAATTTCGTGTGCTTGATGAACAAGTTGATCTATTGCCTCTTTGATATCGTTAATACCAAGTGTTGTCCCAGCAATTAGTTTTGTAATCTTCGGCAGAATTGCCTCTCCTACTAAGCCGGGACCTTGTTTGTCAACTTCATCTAAGACTTTATTCACAACACCGTTGATCGATTCTATAATGAAGAAGGAACCGAAATTCTCGCGTTTCAGCGTGTAGTTAGCTATTCACTGAGTTAAGTACTTACCCCCAACGTCTTGAATTAAGCCGTCCCATTGAATCACTGGAGGACTCCAAGCAAGGGAACGCACGACAAACCAGTACATAAAGAAGGCGAACTGAGTAGATTTACCAGTTTAGGTATTGAACTTAAACAACGTGTATTAAAAGTTGATACTCACCAACGTACCTCTTTTCTTTTGTGAAGGTCGCATTATGAGTAACTGCTCTGGCTTATTGGCGGGGACTGGAAAGGTGAATGCGGGAAAATATCTACTAATCCCCACGACGACAGATTTCGAAGTCAGATGCCAAACAAATCCCGACAACTTAAGCTCGATCATAGAAGGCGGCAAGACGGCGGACATCTATATCGAGTCAGCATTTATATTTAACTATGTGGTCCGAATGTAGTCACGATCTGCTCTTCACCTCAGTTTTGTTATTATGAAAGATATTTGGGAAATATATACAGTATATTTATGTGTAGTAAAAGTTAAAAAGGTGGAAAGTGAGGAAGATGCAGAACAGTGTATGATACCTCCGTGGCCGTGCCATGGGAAACGACATCATCATATACAATGGGTCCAGGAATTGGTTCTTAGATTTCTAGATATTAACCTATCTCAAATGTTGATAAACAGCATGTTGGTGACCAAGCTTGTCTGTTCAAAAATTATTGAATCCTAGTAGGAATAATGTATTAGCGAGTTACGCTGTGAGGAAATTGAAATCATCTTTCCCCTAAGAACAAACCTATTCAAACAAAAACGGGGTGACCGTAACGTTGAACTAGAGTAAATTCTACTTTTACCAGTCCCCGCGTCCAGAGATATAGTGTTATACATGAATAACAAGAAAAACAACATCATCTACCTATTTCCAAGCCTCAAAAGCCTAACGTCCAAATTTTCGTATTTTCCTCCTTTTAATTCTTTTTCAAGCTATTTACAATATACGAGACGCGATATCTCCCTACATTCCCATTCCCAATCAGTCTCTCAGTCTCTCAACTCCCCATCTAATACCCGCTGTCCCGACCACAGCCAATAAAAATGTAAGATCGAACAAAGAAGCGTACAGCTCATATGGAGGAATCAACTCGAATAGGTTTGGATTTGTTGTTGTAGGCATATTCGCCTCCTCGGATTCGTTTGGTAATTCTACTGATGGTAAAGGAGTAGGTGGGAACGAAGAACGTAATTGGACGAGTGTTGAGAGTAAATAGATACCCTATTATTGTCACAGTATCAATACATGTTAAGCGTGTTTAGAGTTATATCGTTGACAACGTACCATAAGATATGCTAACCCCAATAAAATCAAAGAAGTTCCTAATTTCTTGGAAGTAATCTTCAATGCCTAAGATTTTAATTAATAAAGGATTAAAACAGAATAAAATAACAGAGAGACGTACCCCATTAACGCCACGCATAACTACACCTAAACTACTCATCACAATCAAACCAACGAGAACAAGAGAGCCATGATGTGTAAATGAAGCTATCAACCTCGCTTTTTCTTCAACCTTTCCTGGCTCTTCATCATGAACGAATAATGCAACAAGAATGTTAGTTACAATATCTGGATACGTCTTTCCTCCTCCGATCACATCCACAGATCGTAAGAACAAGAGGTTATAAATGGCAGTAAGACTGCGTAAAATACAATAACAAGCGAAAAGGCGACCTAACAAAGAATAAAGGCGGCCAGAAAGGGTACGCGCTTGAGTTAGTTTGTAATGGCGTGATTTGAGTGAAGATACGGATTGGGAGAGGGATTGTTCGAGTGCTTCGAGGCCTTTGAGTTCTAATGTAACTGTTATACATATTAATATTTTTTCCCGTTAAGATGAAAAGAAGAAAGAAAGATTTACCAGAATCTCCACCACGTAATGTATCATTCATCCTAGATAACCAACCACTTGATTTGGGTGTATCGGTTTCGTTTGAGGCAGTAGCATTTGTTCTCCTACGTTCAAGGTCCCGACGAACGTTCTCCAAGTTGGCTTCTGCGGTAGTGATCTCCGTCTGTGTTGGAATTTCGTCTTGTTTGTAACGATTTAAGAAAGGAAGATAGTCCCAAGCTCGGGTAACTGCACCAAAACCGGCCAATAATCCCAAAATACAAGTTCCTAGAACCAATAGTCTTGATAGCGTTCTTGTAAGCCATGTAGCATCTCGAGGAAGTTGACTATGAAGAGGAATCTGTGACAAGACAAGTAGGGAGAGGACAACTGGGATGATTGACGTCATAATGGATTGTTTCAAGATGAAATATGATGTGAGTTGGGGAACAATGAACAAGAGAATTAAAAGAAGAAAATGTAAAGATAACTGGAATGACTGAAGCCGAGATTCAGGAGAGAAGAGTTGGAGAGATTGGAAGATTAGGAGCAGGAAGAGGAGTGTGCATTCTGTCAATGTCCATGCGAATATTATTTTCGATATTCGTATTCTCCAGTCCTCCTTTGTTGTAGTTGTAGTTGTCACAGAGGGCGTTGGAAGAGCCTGAGATTCATTGAAGGTGAAAGGCAGGAAAGCAAATGCAGCTGAGAATATTGCAATGCGAATGAGGAAGATGACAAGGAACATTAGAATGTGACATGTTACATCTGAGTGTGACATGTTCCTCTACTAGTCTAAGTGTCCCTGTCTCCAATTCTGCATCAATAAATCTCACAATTTCCTCTAGTAACCTCTAGTAACTAAACTCTTCCAGTACTGACTGATCTATTCTGTTTTATAGGCTTCCATTAATGTTGGTGCTCAACGGCTGACCTCATACGGTGACGTTAGATCCAGTTATGCCTCGGCGGTGCTAATTATAGTGTTGAACGTTGAAGTCGGCCGTGGGGATTTTGCTTATTGCATCCTTATACTTGTCTTCGATCGATTACTTGCTCACAATGCGATCTATGCAGTGTCCGTACTGTGGACACAATACAAGGAGTTCCCGCCCACCGGCTGGGGATGCTACTTCCCTCCTTGCACGGGCTCGACGCTTGGAAGAGATCATTGATAGTTTGGCTAAAGAGCGAAGCTCATTACTCCAGCGTGTCAATGATCTCCGACCAGCAACCAAAGATTTACCCAATGAAGTACTCTCAGCAATATTCCGGCAAATGTGCCAACCTACCCAAGACGATGATGCGAATACTAAATTCCAACCGATTCAAGATCGCTTCGACGATACAGATGCAGCCAAATTCGTTGATAGTAATCACACATATCCGGTCCTCCCTCGCACTCACATCCCTCCCTGGAAAATCATTGGATCTGTGTGCTCTGAGTGGCGTGCAGTTGCATGGTCAACTCCACAGCTCTGGGTCACCTTCAGTGCAGAGGTTACCACAAGGAATGTGGCAAGTGTTGCATCATTGTTACGTTTACACCTGAAAAATTCCAGAAATTGTCTTGTGTCCATCGAGTTGGATATGACCAAGATTGAGAAAGGCCCCCCTAGATTCCTCGGTGAATTATTTGCACAAACGTATATGGGAGTCTTGGAGAAGCATCGCCCTCTTCAAGATTTGCTATTCATGGAATACCCTGAACATATCAGGAGTCTCTCCTTGGCATATCCTCCAGAGGATTGGTTCTTTGGGGATATGAAACATACCAACCTCGATACACTTGTACTGAAATGGCCCGATCGTTACTCCGACCTCTTTTCCCATAAATTCACACATCTTCCTCGACTACGCCACGTGTTCCTCACCAATTGGCAATTGTACGTGGATCGTTGGCAGTCCATTGCATCCATGGAACTATGCTGGGATTCTATCACAGTATTGGACTTCAATAACATCGAATTTGGGTTTGCGTCGACATGCTAGTACGATGTAGGAACCTTCGCAGTTTCAAGATGCTCAACCAATCTTCCGCTCTAGCGAGTGAATTTGGCGAAATTGGGATAAAAATTCCTTCAGAGATGCTGTTTCGATACCTTGAACAGCTCACGTGGTCGTTCACAGACCACAGGTACCACATCTCAATCTTCCAAGCTCTCCAATTGCCATGTATCAGAAGTATCACCTTCCATGGCCGATACAAACGGGTCCTCGAAAATGACGTTCTTCCCACATTTTTTGCTGATCTCACGTCTTCCTTCCAATCGCTGTCTGTCTACGAAGATCGAGGAACAACACGTACTCTTGAACATATTCTCCCTCATGTACCCAAGTCACTCATACATCTACGACTTGAACGATGCTGTGAAGTGTAGGACTCATTTTTCCATTTTTGTTCCCAATACGACGCCTCAGGAGGCTACGCGTTATTCACGTGAACATTATTCATCCACTCGTCGCACCAACGAGAATTTCCATTCCCAGAGTTGACCTACCTGGAATGTAGGGATGTTGGAAGTTGTAGGAGGATCAACCATGAAGATCCATTGCCATATAATGCGGTTGCCTTTTGTATGGATTCGTATGATTGGGAATGGGACTTCCTTCTGGAATTTATTAAGTTGAAGGAGAGGCTTGGTTTGGGAAAAGTGTTTCATTTCACTATACCATATAAAGGAAATGCCGGGTTCTATGATACAGGGACAATCCCGGGGCTTTACGGAAAAGACTAATAATCTTAATAACCACAACGGTTTTGACATCTATGGGAAATTTAACAAAGCAAAAGTCGTTGTATCATAAGCTTGTACCCCATAGGGCTACTGATGGTACGTGTTTCTTTTTGTTCGTAAATGTACCTGTGAATGATGATATGGATGATTGGAACTTCTCTTTAGCGGATGCTCAACGAAGAAGTTGTAATTTGTTGGTATACCGATGAAGCATCCTTGCTTGTCATTCTGCTTGTCAAAGGGTTCAATGTAAAATCTATCTGAATCAAATATATCTCATGCTTGACACAATCGGTTGTATGGTGAAATTGCAATGCGAGCTGTAATTGTCACCACAAAAATGTGTTACTGCACTAATCCTTCGATCATCCACGGGTCTGTATTTTTTTAAATGCCATATTTACCACTACCTTCGTTGTTAATCTGTCTATTGGTACGTCATTTACTAGTAGGCGAACAGGGCGCCTGCCTGGAACTTCGGAAAGCTCTTCTCGCTCTCGCTGCAATTAAATTACTATGTACATAACCCTTTTGATGTTCCGACTCGAAATCCAGAATTGGCTCCCTTGTCTCTGGCCTCTGACAACCTAGTTGCAAGAGTTTGTTCCAAGGTTGATTCCTTCATAAGGTCCAAGCTATTCGTAAGGTATTGAACAAACTAATCCTCCACCAATATCTTATACAAAGAAACTTACATGATCTACAACGCTTCCAAAGAAAATGTTGGGCACAGTGCTGATCTGACACTGGCCATCCGTTGCGTTGTCATTGCCTATTCATCCATTAAATCATCTCATGCCACACTCAATATTGCCTAACGCCGTACCTGAACATGAAACTGCATTTCCGGGGGACAGTATGTGAATTTCACCTTCAGGGTGAGTGAAACCCAAGAAGCGACCTGGGACGATGGGAACTATATCTTTCATGTTGTTGATACGTTTGAAGTTGACAACCTAGAGAATATTCATGTAAGGCGAAATGAACTATTTCTATTTTAGTCAATTCTGTACCTACCCTGTTGTCGATGAGCTCAGCAAATTCGGCATTTCCAACACGAGGTGTACCGAATGTGAAGGCTCGGACATTGGTTGACGATGGCAAGTTCAACCTGAAATATAAGGAATCAAGCTCAGCTAAGGCACCACCGAGTGAGTGTCCAACCTTAAATTTAAAATAAAATCGTCATGGAATAAGTTTTGGGTGACAGTAATAATTTAGCTTGAATGTAACATACACAAGTGACACTTGCACCACTATGAGCCGCAAGAAGCTTCTTCACTTCAGCCAAGATAACTGTGGCAGTACTGGTATGTGCGTTCATGAAACCACTGTGTACTTGAACAGTGCTTGGTATACCTGGAAACAACGCAGTATCAAGAGGGTCCAAGAGAATGTTCGCATCGGTGAGGACGGAAATACTAGTAAGTGTTGAGTACTCAATCATAAACATATGATAGGTATATCATTAAATGTATACTCACAGCTGAGTTGGGTCTGTTCCTTCATGGCCTACGACTATAGTGTTTTGGGTAGGCCAGTATCCTACAAAATCTTGCAATCCAACATGAGACAGTATTGCCTTGCCGCTAGTACTAACAATACTCACAGAACTGGACGGCGTTACCATCACCACCTGCCAACGTGGGCTGAAAATCTGGGAGAGCTTTGCAAGCCGCTAAAATAAACCAAATGATATGTCAGTTAACTGTAAATACAAGATGTCAATATTAAACAAGCAATAAAGTTTACCTCCACAAGTCCAGTTTATTAGTGCATTCGGTCCACCACAGTACGTTGCCCTCGCAAATTGTATGAAGGGGATGAAACCAGAAAGCTCTGAGGTCGAGATTGGTGAAGCACGTTTATCCAAAATAGTTGGTGCTGCGAGAGCTACTTGAGCACCGAGAGTAGCACAAATAATGAAGAGGCTGCCGAGCATTGTCCCTCAAGAGGTTGAGATTGGGTTGAAATTTCTTTCTGTATTCTGTAATAACATTCTTATATTGTAGTTCGGCTCCGCTGCGGTCTATGTTGAAGATTTAGCGTATATCTAATTCTATTAGTACCATTATTCTGTATGACATTCCACATGTACTGAAGAGGCTTTATAGATTGAAATATTTGACATGACGTCCAGACTTTCATTTTATTAGCTTCTTAGCTGAAAGGGTGGCTACTTATTATATTTCGTATTCTGACAGCTCGTGTGGGGGAAGAACAGGAAGGACATCTGAGTGTCAAGAACCATGAGCGTAGTGTAGGAGAAGTAGATCATCAGAGCAGCTTTGCACATGGTCAAAGAAGTTGTGATCATGAAATTCACACGAGGCTTCTTTCACCTTAACAGAATCTAGAACATGATGTCAACTAAACTTCGCAGAGAGGCTACTAGTATGACTGAGATACTTCTATTAAAAAATAGTACAAAGGAAATTAATAGGAATCGTTCATTTGCTATTTTGCTACTGGGCGTTGGATTCTAGTAGAGTGTCATTGTCTGGTAGAAGAATCCATACGTCTTCGGCAATGATTGTCTTGCCCATATAACATCCACGTTGAGTATTACATTGTCAGACGACCATGCCATTTACACTACAAGTCTGTATTGGAGTTGAAGACTCGCCAACCAAGTTGAACTGTTTACTACTCACTTAGGACATTCTACAACAATACGTACTCCAAGCCAACCTAGCCAAAATCTTGAACTTTATATACTAGTCGTACAAGAGGGACTTGTTAAAGACAAGACACTACTATATAATTGAACGGGACTGAACGGATATGTAGTACAGGATACTACATATAACATAATTCATTTTCTAGTGCATATATCATACTCAGTTCTTGCCGGCTCACGCACATGGGAAATTTTGTAACATATCGACAAATGTATATTTTTTCCCATTGGTGTGTCATGCACCACATGTTTATTGACCTATCCCCTTGATGCATCATCTTGATACTTCATTTGATATTCGAGGCTTCCTGAAGGCTGAGCCTACGTCGTCTCCACAATGACTCGATCACTACCAAGGACCTCTCCTCCTCGTCACCGTGCTGCTAACTTGAAGAATCGGATCTTCCGGACTGTAAGCCGGAAGAAATGATGGGGAAGGCAGTGGAGACGGCAAAACCGGAGCTAAGGAAGTGGTAGAGAATCATATAAGACCGCCTGTAAGTTGTTTTCTTATATCTTTCATTGCTAGAGTACTCACTCTATATCCTAATAGCACACACAATGTAGGTTTACTTTAACACAGCTCAAGACTGCTTTTTCTTTGAGATTCTAATTATTGGTAACTTTTTCCTCTTCTGGCAGATCTCTACTTCTTATGGGGGTGTGAATGGCTTCATAGGTATATGTATTAAAGACTGGATATAGAGCTCTCCTACTGATATAGTTATTTATATGTTCTAGTCCAGATGAAGGACTTTTTTTTTTTTTTTTTTTAACGTAGTTGCTTAATGAATAAAAATACCAAAATCTTGACATCTACACCTGGCGCCTTGAGTTTACAGGGTTCTAAAAAATGTATCAATTAACACACACTATCAATTGAAAGCTGAAAGACATGTATCATTGTGAATTTTTGTGAGGCGTTTAGTAACGCCTGGTGCATCCCGGTAAATGCCGAGGCCTTCACACTACCTCATAAAAACTCAACTTTGTTGGTATAGCCATAATGAGTTTGACGTGCACTGGCAGCACATCTTCAAACACTTCCGGTACATGCTATTCCATCACCGGTGTGCATTTGCAAGATCCTAACTGCTTCTGATTAGCTCTTTGACTTTTCTTAAGGAAAAACCCGAACAATCATGGAACCTCTGAGAGCAGCTTTTCAACTTCTTAAGATAGTACTAGCACGACCCCAGGAAGAACTAATGATACAGCGGACATGAATAAACACTGAGGTGCAACTGAGGTGTGTATGATTATTATCAGGTTGGACACCTTTATGGTAATAGAAGACAAGCGGCGTCGCTATGTAAGTGCATAAGTTTGTTGGTTTCTACTTGTACATCCACCCACGAATCTATGCCGGAAAGTCTCATCCTCGAGAAGACATTAGGGGCAGCATTCTTCACCTTTGTTATTGGTTCCATGTTCGTCATATTCTTCTTCCATCTCTTACTTATCCTAAGACGCCCCTGCCGCACCACTTAATGAAGCCTATACGGGATCACATTATCTCAAGTTTACAGATACTATAAAACGTATCCAGATGACACTCGCTATCTGAAATCAACGGTCAGTTTTCTCTCCTCAATGCGAACCGAACACTGCTCTTAATCCATACAACAGGTCGCTTTCATATGGTTTGTTGGTGCTATGTCTACTTCATACGTCGCAATTAATCTCAAGCACCACTATAGTCTGCTCGACACCCTTCATAGTGCATTTTCCATCCATATGATGTGGTACTGGCTAGTGAAACAAGCTGGGGAGAATATTGGACTGGCACAGGTAACATGGTACGTACGAGTCCCAGAATCCCACCCGGACGCCCGCGTTCCATGAAATTCACATGCACGTCCGTGGTTGACAGGAACATCAAGGCATCGTTCTTTCTTCGCTTTCCGCATAACATGCACTCATTCTGAGAATAGGCTGTGGCTTACATCCATGTAAGATCTTCCGCTTACGTCGGTATCTACTACACCGTCACTGAAAATAACGATAACTCACCGGAAAAAGGTTCTTACTATGCTATTCGTCCAAGGGTGAGTACTTTGAGGCAATACCAAATGCCAATGTCACTGCCTGGCAACATAGAAGCATATCTGACACATTGGTTGGCATTGATCGGTGTTCGTGATCAGGATTTATTTATCACGTATCTATATCTGTGAGTAAACGAGTAATTTCGGTTCACTGGATCATTTCAGCTGTAACCTGATAATCATGATTATTCAGTTTCGCAGAAAAGTATTGATGTTGGATATATCTGTGGGATCGCCGTACGCGTGCGTGATCTCTATTCCTAATAGGAATAACTGCTAAAAATAAATGTTGTAGTTGTTCTGTGTTTTAGGAGGAATTTTGGCTCTGAGTCTGTCAAAACGATTTACTTTTGTTCATACCATAATTGCTCACTTTTCTCACTTTAGGCGCTGTTATTGGTCAGTTTTTCTCGTGAGAACGACCTTTACATTCTTATATACTGACCGATAGTCTAGTGTTCTTGGTTGAGGTGTATGTCCTGATCTTGGCACATCCAATGTGTGATCGTTGCTAACCGTAATACAGGCAAAAAATTCACTTTCTACTTGAGTTTGGAACAGGTGCAAAAGTAAAGCCAAGTTACCTCAATGTACACTCAAAATTTTGTGGCTGATATATTCATAAACCTAGTGGATTCTCTATTATGCCTTTGGCGTTACCGTGGTCGTCGATATGGGAATCACTGCTGGCATGTCTTTGGTTCTGCACAAAAGCAGAGTAAGAATGAAGGGCATACAGCTGGCAAGTAATGTAGTTGTGACGAAGATCATTGTTTTCTTCATCAGTTCCGGATTGTTGACTACGTGAGTTTTACCTTCTAAGCACCAGCCAAATCTCTGATCATTAATCAACAGACTCATTGCAATCATTTATATGACCCTCGTAGGTTGATTTTAGTTAGCATGATTCACTTGATTTCTGATTTATTAAGTATTCTGCCTTACCGGATGTTTTGCTTTTTGTTGGTGCAACATTCTCGACCTCAAAACGTGAGCAATATGACCCTACTGGTGACTATACTTTACTAAAAATGCTTCCACGATCAGTCTATGCAAACTCGGTACTTGCCATGTTAGTGTATTCTCACTGAAGGACCGTAAATGGCTATATTAACACTGATTTTAAGGATCAATGCTCGAAGGCATCTTCGCTCTCAGTTGGCGCAAACACGAAATCTGGAAATGATCAGTTCAATACAGTTTCAGACTGCCAACACCGTTGAAGGAAAAAGCACAAGTTCATCATTACCCAAAAACCATCATATCATCGTTGAAATGACCGGAAAACGTGAGAGTTTGTGTCACAAACTTTCAAGCACCAGAGAATGCTAATTTTCATCAAATGCTGCTCTGCAGTCAACTCAATATCTAAACGTATCAGAAGAGGCTCAGTATGATACAGATTTGAACCTATTATATGATTGTAAGAGAATTGAGTTTATTTTTTTTCAGTTTGTGTATACCAAGAGGTACCTAGCCCAAAAAGCAGCGCCCATCTTGTTCACGGAATCAGGCAGGAAGCTTGGAAGTTAGAACCCAAGAGAAGACTCACCCATTTGGTATATGCCGAAATCGGCTATCCAAAAGTAGTCTTCTTTATGAGCCTTTTCTGTTTTCTACATATGCCACATGCATAGAAAAACATTGTCTGCAGCAGCAATTCCGAGCTATTACGAGTTACGTTATACTATGGTTGTTTCCTTCAAAAATCAATATGATTACTGCAATTTCCCGATGTAACTGGATATATGAGCAAGCGCTTACTTGGAAGTCATCAAATAATAGTAATTTTGCTTCTTGGGGCCAAGGTGGATCGTGATTTCGGGAAGCGTATATAATCAACTCTAGCTGAGTCTACCTGCAGCGCGCGCTCCCTCCTTTCAACAGCAAAGTACCATGTCCTCCACTTTCGATATCGACAGACTATTAGGAGCTGCTTTCTCCAGTTTCGTCATAGGCTGCATGTTCGTTGCTTCTAACCTCTACCAACGGAACTACATGCTGACCAATTTACAGCATATATGGGATCATTATCTCTCAAGTTTATGTCTACTACACGATGTATGCTGACGACAAATCAATACTCAAGATAATAGTGCGTGGCCTTTGAATCCATTAATATGTCTCACAACGAGAATAACTCTGATGTTTAGGTTGCTTTGATCTGGTTCGTTTTCTTTTCGCATACTCCAGTGAAGCCATCCCAACATTCGAACAGTTTAATGGAGACTCTGCATTCTATTTTCTCTATCCATATGATGTGGGAATGGTTAGTCACTGGGCTCCCGGAGGACCTTGCGCTCGCTAAAGTGATATGGTACGTGTGAACTGCTTAGATTCATAGGATCCTACTCATCCATTTTATCGAATAGGAGCATAAAGGTACAGTCCCCCCCTCCTTTGGCCGACCACCGTAAACGCGCTCATACCGTGCATTGTAGGGTGTCGGATATCTACACGCAAGTGAATGTTACCGCCATTCATTTCAACGAACTAAGCATCAATCCAGGTGTTCATGATTATCCTGGTACAAGGGTAAGTGATTTTCTCCTGACTCCTGAACACCTTTATTTATCCTTTTTTGGTTTAGCATTTACATGTATAGGATCTGGTCTTGTAAGTATATTGATACTTTGCCAAGTTTACCATGCCCTGATCATGCGCAGTTTCCGACAAAGCTCTGGATGTTGGGCCTTACACTAGATTGACCTTGCGTGTACGCTTATTCCGACTCTACTGTGCGACAACATACTCATCTCCCAACCCCTCTGATCAGACTCTCATCATTTTAGCAAGTGCCTTGGCTATTAGTAAGTAGTATGGGAACTCCCGTCCTTCAAAGTTGTCTTACGCATCATTCATTGAAAAAGGCGCAGTGACAGGTAAGTAATGTTTGCGCTGATAATATAACCAACTGAAGGATATTTTTCAGTCTTCTTTGTTGAATTGTGAGCCAATGACTATCAATGAAAGGGTAGATATTGATGAGATGTAGACAAAGGGTTGAGTACTTGCTCGACTTTGCTTCTGGAGCCAGGGTGTGTTGATATCACGTTCTTTGGAAATCCAACACTAAAATATTTTCTAGTGGCTCCTATTCTTCACCCTAGGAACTACTTGTATTGTCGATATTGGGATCGCTGTGGGCATGTGCTGGGTTCTACAGAAGAGCAAGATTAGAGTCAATGGCATTCGACCCGTCAATGCAAACGGAGTGTTATCCAAAATCATCATTTTCTTCATCAGCTCCGGTTTATTCACATCGTATGTTCTCATTCATATGAGATGTCACTCACAATCTAATATTCATTAATCAGCATCATTGCAAGCTCTTATATGGTTCTCGTACGTCATGTGTGTGAGCTAGACATAATCTTTGTATTCACTTAGCCTACAAGTACGCTACGCTCCCCAGCACCCTCTTGTTTGTTGGAGCGACGTTCTCCACTTCCAAGTGTGCGTTTATATCACATTTAGTTTGGCCAAATACTGACATCGCTTTATTACTGGGCTCGTTATAGTATACTCAGTTTCAGGGTTAACGATGTGCGAATTATTCATTCCAAATGATGTAAACTCACAAATGTCATGACTAGGATTAATGCACGGCGTCATCTTCGGTCCGAATTTATGCAGCCAAGAAGCATAGATGCTATCTTCAGCGATCTAGAATTTCAGAATGCCCTGGAAACCCCGAAAAGCGACAAATCACAGAGAACAAGTAGTATTCATGGTAGGATATTTGTTTGATTCATATATTCACTATCATTAATATTCTATTACTCAGTAGTACCAGGTATTTTGGATGTGCATATGCACTCCAGACCCATAAGACGTACAACGGCATGATTTATTTAGTTTCGTGGTTTGGTCCGTGCCCGCGTAGGAGATTGTGCTTACGAATCCGATAATAGAATTTTGAACGACATATGTTGCTTTTCTGGACATATAAGAGACAAACGAAAGATACTTAGTTCATCTCTTTCTAGCCATCATCTTCCTACCCAATGTCCTTCGTCTCTTCTATCAGAATTACGGGCCATACAACCTCTTCTACCCCAGATACACACATATTGTATATTATCCAAGTCACAAGAGATGATGGAAACAAATATGAGATACTTCGTCGTTACTCCGAAGTACTTCTTTTCGTTACGCATATATTCACTTAACAAACGCATATATCCAGTTCCTAACTCTGCATGATACTTTGGGATCCCCTTTCGTCTTTCCTGCAAAGCATTCGCTCAAGACAGCAGTTCTTCCATTCACTTGGGTCAATGATAAATTGATTTCTGAGAGAAAAGGAGGATTAAGCGCATATATGCATCAACTTCTACAATCTAAAGATTTACAAGATCATCCTCGACTATACCAATTCCTTTCTCCCGGACCCCTTCCAAACTCTGGTGATATCGAAACTAAATCAATGATCAATATCGTTACACTACAACACTACGTCCCAATGGAGATTGTACACACTGAACAAAAAGACAGTAAACTTATAGCAGCCGCATATTATCCAAGTTGGGCCGGAACAACATTTCCGCCTAAAAAGATTGACTTTTCAAAGTTCGACGTCATATTTTTTGGTGTGTTTTAATATAATCAATCTGTACACTGCGTTGAACTATACTTTCCATAGCATTTGTTGTTCCTAATGGCAACGCGGGACTCGACTGGGATGATAAAGGCCAGGACGTTCTTCGTCAGCTTATTACCGCTGCTCGTTTTGGTGCTAATAAGACAAGAATTGTACTTTCGATTGGTTAGTGATACAAACACATGCTCAGTTCCGTAATTAACCACGTGGCTAGGTGGGTGGAATGGGTGTTATTGGTTTAGTCACGCAGTTTCCAGTTCCTCCAATCGGACAAAGTTGTGTGAAGCCGTAATACATGCGGTCAAGACTTTTGGACTGGATGGTAAGGTATATTTTTGCTCCTCAATAGCACTATTTGACAGTTTTAGGGGTGGATATCGACTGGGTAAGCTCATATACCGAGGTTAAGTCAAGAGAGACTCATAAGTATCAGGAATATCCTAATGATCCAGGAGCAGGCAACCCATTTTCTCCTTCGGATTCCGCAAACTTGTTAAGCCTCGTTAAGCTTTTACGGGGAGCTTTAGGTTAGATATTAATATCCGCTTTTTCAAAAGGGCAGAGTCTAACTGAAATTCTGGCTTAATAGGAAGCACAAAGATCATATCTTCTGCGGTGACTCACTTACCCTGGAAAGGAGCAGATGGAAATGCAATGCGGAGCGTAGCAGAGTTCGCCAAGTATATGAACTTTGTGAATATAATGTATAAAGTCTAATTCTCATAACCGAGCGTTCTCTTACTCATATAATCCTACTAGGAACTATGATGTATTCGCCTCTTCTGGAAAACCGGGTCCTAATGCTCCGCTGGGTACGTTTGTGGAAATATAAATACTCATTTCCTGATTCTAATATCATGTACCGTAGATAATCGGTGTGGTACCAGTTCTCAACCTCAAGCTACAGCCAAGGCCGCACTTGCACAATGGACTCAAGCTGGTATGCCAGCATCAAAACTTCTCTTGGGAATGCCATTGTATGGATACGTATCAAGAAGCAGCGCTGATAGACTTAGTGGAAGTTCAACTGGTCTGGGATTGGAAGATAGGCCATTTCCTGTTGGTGGACATCCTCGGTTAGAGATAGCGGATGATGCGAATGGGAATATGACATTGGCACCAATGGGAGATCTTAGTCATATGTGGGGTCAACAGATACCTTTTAAACAATTGTTGACATCTGGAGTTTTGCAAAAGAAATCAGATGGAACTTATGATGGTGCGAATGGTTATAGAATGGGTGAGTTTTTGTTTTTCTGTTATGGGTAACCCTCTTTTTCGGTGTGAGATTGATTGTTTTTTTTTTTACATATATTTAGCTTGGGATCATTGTAGTGATACACCGGTGAGTAAATAATCGTTGTATATAATACTCACACTCACACACGATGCATACGTCAGTATCTCTATAATCAAGCACGATCTACTGTTGTAACTTATGATGATACTTGGAGTTTGATGGATAAAGCCAAGTTTGTGAAGGAATCAGGGATGAGAGGTTGTTTTACTTGGTCGCTTGATCAGGTATGGAAATATATTAAAGGGTCCGGTCTATGTAAGGGATGATAGTCCCAAGGCCTAATTCCCGGGTTTGCTGTTTGTGAATCTGACATTTTGAGATCTTTAGGATGATGGATTTGTATTACACAACGTCATACGTACTGGATTAGGGAAAGATTAAGGGTTGTTAAACTGGAGATAGTATATTTGGTTTCACTTGATTTGTTCAAGAATTGTTCAAAGCTATGTACTGCGGATATCATTTGGAAACAGGGACAGGAGAGAGGACAACACAGGAAAAACAAAACAAAGGTTGGAAGATAAGTTACGAAAGAAAGAATCGAACTGTTTGTATAGATGTACAAATGAAGACGCAACTGAAAACTAAGGTATCATGAAAACGAAGCAAGGAAAACGAAAACAAAAACAAAACGAAAACGAAAACGAAGACAAACGAAAACAAAAGAAACGAAACGAAAAAAAGTTTACTCATTCGAATTTGAAATGATACTACCAATGCTTAAAACATTCTTTTTAGTACTCCCAAGACCGACACCAACACCAATATTCCCTCGATGTTCATTAAAACTATCTCTTCTTGTCCTAGTATCAAGAGGTGGTGGAGGAGGCATACTAGACATAGGTAAAGGTAATGATATGGGTATATTTCTTGGATTGGTGCTTGGACTTTGGTTTTGGAGTTGAATGACGGAATAAGGGGGGGAAGTATGTGTATGTGCGTGTGCGTGTGGATGTGGATGTGGGTGTCTGTTGTAAAATGGAATAGTAACAATTAGATACATCGTTTGTATATTGGAGATTGGATAAATAGGGAATGGGTAATAGGGTAACAAGGTATTTGGATAATTGAGGTGAGATGGATGGAGGATGGAGGATGGAGGATGTAAAGTGATAGGATAGGTTGGGGGGGATATAGATAGATAGATAATAAAAAAAAAGATTATAGTGATAACTTACGAATCGGTAGGTGATAGAATTGGACTTGCTATATTTCCATTTCCGTTTCCGTTCCCATTTGTATTCGGATTCGGATTTGGACTAGTGTTTATATGTATATTGGAATTCGGATTCAGATTCGGACTTGTAATCGAGTTTGAAGGAGATGAAGAAGATGAAGGTGTATGAGGATGAGGATGAGGATGAGGATGACGAAGAGGAGCTAAATGAATACGATCCGTTTGGGGATGAGGATGAGAATGAGAATGAATGTTATGTGATTGTTGATGGGATTGAGGATGTTGAGATTGAGGATGAGGATGAGGAAGTAAATGTGGTTGTTGAGTCATAAGAGGGTGAGGGTGGGAGTGAGATTGAGATTGAGAATGAGGATCATATTGTTGTGGTTGAGTTGTTGTTGTGGTTGTTGTTGAGGATATCCTTGCCATTCGCTATGATACTGTTGTTGTTGTTGTTGGTTAGGATGAGAATATAACTGATAACCACCCGATTGAGTTTGTTGATTTTGATATTGTTGGTATCCATAAGAAGGTGGTGGTGGTGGCGGTGGTAGTGGTGGCGGTAGTGGTGGTAGTGGTGGTACTTGACCTTGTTGCGTTTGACCTTGACCTTGAGTTTGAGTTTGATTTTGATTTTGAGTCGGGTAAATTAAACCTCCTCCTCCTACCATACCTCCACCTCCAACATTTCCAACAACGCCAACATTTCCAACAACACCAACATTCATAACAGGTTTAGAAACTGAACAAGGTGAACTTGTAGTTGAAGAAGATGAAGAAGGAGGTTGTGGGATACCTACAACACCAGTCCCAGTCCCAGTTCCAGTTCCATTACCAGTTCCAGTTCCAGTTCCGACCACTTCTACTCCAGTACCTGCACTCATACCTCCTACACCCGCACCGACACTAATACCAGCACTACCAGCACCAGCACTAGCACTTGGAGGCCCACCACCACTACCACCACCGTTTAAATAAGTAGCTCCAGGAGGAGGAGGAATAATAGATGGAGGTCCTAATTGAGATTGATGATGTTGTTGTTGTTGTTGGTGTGATGTTGGTGATGTTGTTGTTGGAGAGGAGGAACGTAATTCATTGGTTGTTGAATGTATTCTGTATAACCTTGGCCTTGACCTTGACCTTGACCTTGTTGAATATACGTTTGATGATATTGAGGTTGTTGAGGTTGTTGTTGAGGTTGCTGATGTTGGTTGTTGTTGCGGTTGTGGCTGCTGATGCGGCTGTGGTTGATAACCGTAATATTGTTGAGGTTGATGTTGATGTTGAGATTGAGATTGATCATAATATCCACCATTCCCATATCCACCTCCTCCTCCTCCTCCTCCTCCACCACCTTGTTGAGGTTGTCCTTGTCCCCTTGTCCTTGTGAATATCCAGAATAATCATAACGTTGAACGGAGTTAGGAGCAGGAGCAGGAACAGGAACAGGAACAGGAACAGAAATATATTGTTGTTGTTGAACCTGTTGACCTTGACCTTGAACCTGAATCTGCTGCGGCTGCTGCTGTTGTTGCAACTGTTGAGGCGGTTGGTTCTGATAATATCCATCGTAACCTTGTTGACCTTGAACCTGTCCCTGACCCGGACCTTGTTGTTGTTGTTGTTGTTGCTGTTGTAGCTGCTGCGGTTTTCCATGTCCATGTCCAGATCCAGATCCAGACCCATTTCCTCCCCAATGAACATTCTGACCAGGTTGAATCGAATTTGGATTCGGTGGTGTAACGTTAGCTGAATTCGGATTCGGATTCGTTCGAGTTCGAGTTCGAGTTTGGTAAGTTAGGATTAGGATTATACGTTACATTATTATAATGCGTCGTATATCCCGAATTTCCAATATATTGAGTACCTGGAGGAGGAGGTATACCTGACGAACCATGTGAATAACCATGTTGCTGCTGCTGGTTCTGGTGCTGCTGGTGCTGTTGGTGCTGATTCTGATGCTGATGCTGTTGTTGATGCTGTTGTTGGTGTTGAAGAGGAGGTGGCATAATCTGTTGATGTTGACTATACCCATGAAGAGGTTGAATTTGTTGCACATAAGGAGGAGGAGGAGGATGTCCTCCACCATTATTATTCGAATGTTGATTTTGACTTTCATATGACGTTTGTTGATAACCACCACCTCTTCCATCATAAACAGAAGGACCACCCAAAACAACTCCAATAGGAACAGTAACTCCCATAGCAACACCTCCAGGTACATTTTCTTGTGGTGGTGGTATATTCGTCGATGTTGGAGGTCCTTGTGGATGGGAATGAGATGGATGTGGTGGTAGAGGCGGTGGTGGTGGTGCAGGTGCCCAACCTCCTCCCCCTCCCTGTTGTTGTTGTTGTTGTTGTTGGGGTAATGGTTGTTGTTGATATTGTTGATATTGTAGAGGTGGAATCGAAGTATTTGAATTCGTGTTGGTATTCGAAGAATCCATATTGATACCACTCATCGAAAGATGATGATGACCCATATTCAAACCACCACCGACATTCATATTCATCCCATTACCATACTCCTCTGTCCTACTTCTCTTTGGTTTACTACTACTCATTTCACCATCTCTTTCATCTTGATGTTGCATAGATCCGGATCCAGAAGATGAAGAAGGACCAGCTGAATTATATGTTGGACCAGAAGGAATAGAAGGATATTGTTGTTGTTGTTGTGGAACTGGTATTGGATGATCTAAACCCATTGGACGTTTACGAACTCTTATATCCTTTCGTATTCGTATTTTGATACCTTGATCTGCCAATGAACATGAGAGTGGCGTAGATTCTAACGCAGAGGATGAATACATAGGAAGACGAGGTAGAGTACCACCGCTTACCTTCCATGCCAGGAAACTTTTTAGCGGTATAGACGTAAAAGGAAGCTGAATATATGGATTTGCAATGACGAACACTATTTCTGTAAGAGTTGTTAGTTTGCTTATCAAAAGATATATGGATAAGAAACATACCCAACAACCTCGAACAAACTGAGTTTAAGCCTGTAGCTGCCCTCTGTCCTGACACTTAAATCCGGAAAGACAAAAAAACCAGCATCTAAAAAGAAAAAGAAAAAAATAATAATAATGAGGATGAGGTCATCGAAAACGTGTGTGAACACGAGTCAACACGTACCTTCATTATTATGTTGAGGATCCTTCAAGTGATACAAACTGGAAACGACAGAACCAGTTGTACACCTCGTTCTACCATCCTTAAGCCAATGCAACTCTGTATCGTCATCAGGTTTAGCCAAGGAAGCAAACATAAAATAATAAGGATTCTGGAGGTATGATTGAGCATATGCAGCTGGGTCTGATATTGGTTCGTGTGAAGGATAGTGATTTGTCGGTTGTGGCGGAGGAGTTGGAGGAGGAGTTGCGTTTGAATTTGAAGCTGAAGCTGATTCTGTTGGGTTTATCACTCGTAATTGAACAATTGGAGGTGGATCGATGGGTCTTCTGTCGGCTACCCACACAGTCAGTAATCAATTAGACTACAGAAAAGAGCCATACCTTTACCACCCACACCACACATCCGAGCCTGCTTTGGTTCCTGACGAACGACGAGCTCGTATATCCTAGAGGAGGACATAAGAGGAGTGGTAAACAACGATGAAGACATTACAAACAGACGGTCTCTGTCACTCATTGCAATTCCTGACATTTTCTATGGCTGGGACGGACGCAGAGGACAAAGTGAGTAAACTTCCCATTCCCTCGGTTCCCTCGCTCTCACCCAAATCAATCGTTGTCACATTCCCTTATTAGGACGTCCCTATCCCACATTTCTCTCAATAACTCTCTCCACTCCCAGATTTCGATCTAACATCTAACATCTATCATCGATGTATTTTCACCCAACGTTCACAGTTACATCCCTTGCTGTAATAAACAATTGTGTAGGAGACACATTACATACAACCTCGTGGTCATAAGCTTAAATACACGATGCAAAGACGGCCAACTCGATCTACTTATAACCTTACCAACACATGACCAACAAAACAAGTTATGTTTTTTTTTTTCTCAAATTCTTTCATCGCACCGTTATACTGGGATGATGACGATGTCATTATAGGTCTAGACTCTTAGATCTAAACCCAAATTCCCAAAACCCAAAACCAAACCCAAACCCAAAAACCTGAATCCAAAACCTAATTAACCTCAATTATTATATTAGATTAAAAATATCGGAAAAAAACCTTGGCATAAAACGCCACATTGACACAACAACAGACTTGCTACACCTAAAACTAACAATAATACACAAAATAAACCAATAAACAAAGTTCGAACCAAAAAAAAACCGTTCTAACACTCAAAAAGACCTAATCAACCGATCTAACGGACCGATAGCATTATCACTTTCACCCCAAGGTCCTAAAAACCCTCTCTCCCCCCAAACTTCGAACTAAGGCCCGGGAGGGCCGGGACACCGCACCGACAGAACTTTAATAGGATCTTAAACCTTCCCAACACCTCGAGGATGGATGTTAAACTTTATTTATAGAGAATTCTGAATTCTATGGGATTCCATACCATTCGAGTGTTAATGATAACTCTACATATCGATTTTAAGTATTTTAGTTATGTGATATGTTGGTACTAGGACTTTATAGTATTGTATGTGTTCATATCTATTAGGTATCCAGTGTTTTCTCGTTATTGTCAGTTATAGACGAGCTTCCTATAACTTATACCTTTGTACGTACTACATAATACATACAGAGCCATGAGCGACAAAAAAACAATGAAACTTCAGCTCTTCAATTTTAATTATACCTATCGTATACTCAATCCCAAAAAAAGACATTGACAAAAAAACGACGTACCACGAGTGAGTCGACCGACAGGCTCAAAGTCTCTAGAGCATTCTTATTATTTTTGTGATTTCTACTCAACATTACCTAGACCTAGAACTCTGAATACACACACGACACAAAATTCAGTTGTAGCCTATACCTCAAAAAACCAAGACACCTAATATTTCACACTTCAAACCTCAGACTTCAGACTTCACCTACTCAAAACATAAACATAAAAACCATTAAAAACCACATAATCATTAACATATAGAAAAGAAAAGTAAAAAAAAAAAAAAGCTAAAGACCAACACATCTACAACAACTCTCAAAACCTCGTACCACCCCAAAACCTGAAAAGTTCAAACAACTAAAAAATTAGAATCCACAACTTCTCTTCAACCTCTTTTTTCCTTTCTCCAAACCTCCCTTCTCCCTTCTCCCTTCTCCCTTCTCCCTTCTCCCTTCTCCCTTCTCCCTTTTCTCCCTTCTCTCACATCCTAATACCCACTTCCTTTTTTCCAATACCCAACAACCCCCCAATCCAAACCACAACACCCAACACCCAACACCCAACACGCCCAACTTACAACCTATAACAACTTACTAGAAGCAGAAGGACTCAACCTCCTACTAACAGCTTTAATAATACCCAAAGGTAAAGCACTTATAGCCACTATAACTCCTGTTTTCCAAGCGAATGGTATAGTGACTACAAATGATAAATCTATTTTCGGTTTCGGAGGGGTGAAGAGATGTCAGATTGTAATTATTTAAAAAAATAAAGGAAGGAAGGAAGGGAAGGGGGACGTACCGAAATATTCTGGTAAGAACGCGATACTTATAATATATATCGCAAGTGTTGCAATTTCTGAAATGACCATATACAAGTGCCTATCAATATAAAATAAAACAATACAATGAGTTCTCTGAGTAAGAGCAAGAGTAAGAGCAAGAGGAAAAAGAGAATAAAACATACCAAGTAGTTATTTCCAAAGCAACCATAATCAACTCATTCAAAATCAAAGCTGAAAATGAAATCGACACAATATGTAGAAATTCATTTTCGAATAACACAAGTGACATGATCATTATACTTGATCCTTGATATAAGCTTATCATAAGCCACATGAAGAATGTCTTGTACGACAACGCTCGACCCTACATTAAGTTAATTTTTAATTTACAAAATCACAAAAAAAAAAAAAAAAATCAACTCACCTTAGTCAACTCCTTATACAACTCAGGATACAATAACGCCAAATGTTCATTAACATCTCTATCAAGCACCAACGAAAAAACTGGAGCCATAGTATAAATCGTAGCATACCCAGCCATCAACCAACCTTGATAAAGTGCAATTGGAGCAAAATAAAATATTGCGAAAAAACGGCTTGCATAATTGATATAATCAATCCTCTATGAATAACAAATTGTGCCAATTTTGCTGAACGTCGATAGGAATTACGTCCATGCCATAAGAGGAGTTTTGTTAGATGACTGAATTGAGTTACTGAGAAATCGGCTGCTAGTGATGCTTGTTTTCCTTCTTTACCGACTATACCGACGCCTAATTAAAATGAGATTTGGGTTAGTATTTACTTATCGGGTGTGTGTAAGGAATTGAAACGTACCAACATCGGCTGCTTGAATCATGCTTACATCGTTACCACCATCACCAATACAACATACACGTTTCTTTGTATATTTTCGTATTAGTCTCGCAACATCAGCTTTTTGAGTAGGTGAACATCGGCAAGCAACTACAGCTGATAACTTTGTTGCGATTTCGATAAATTCATCTTGGAATAGTGTTAAACAGAGTTGTAATGATTCTCCATCGATTACTAGACATGAATCTAGTTTCGATTGTAAGAATTCTAGTTGATCTCGAACTTGTTCAGCAGTTTTTACTGGGTTATACAATAAAAAAACCGTCAGCCCAAACTTTCTCAAAGAAAAAGAAGAAAAAGGTGCATACGCTTTGCAACTTCATGAATATACTGATTCCTAGCCACCAATTTCGTTGAAATCGCAATACACCTAGCAGTTTCAACTTTATCCCCAGTCAACATCCAAATCTTAATCCCCGCATTCCTAAGTAATTCCAATGTACTCTTCACATCATCCTGTAACTTATCTTCCACACCCGTCAACCCTAACAATTCCAAATCATGTTCCAAAAACTCTTCAACAACACTACTCATCGCTTCATTCCTTCCTTCCAATTTAACACTTGCCTCATGATACTTTTCCGAATACTCTTTATATAAAACCCCACTTAATCTTTTTCTAGCCATAACCAAAGTTCTCAATCCCTCTCTTGCCATATTTGATGTTTCTTCTTCCAGCCAATCATTCCGTTGAACGATTTTAGACATTACTACATCTGCTCCTTTTTGAAGAAACAAAAGTTCTCCTGTTTGAGATTCACGTACTACTATACCCATACGTTTGGATTCGGATGTGAATGGGAAGATGTCAAGGATTTCGTAGGTTATTCGATTACCAGTTGGTGTTTGAAGTTCAATTTTTGTTCGATCACGGAATACTAAAGTGAGACCAACGGATGATGTCCATGTTACAATTGCAACTTCGTCTGGAGATGAAGCTTGATAGGTTACTGAACCATCGTCATTTGTTACTGGTGTCACCTAATTTCGTTTGTTTAATTAATTTCATTTCTTTTGAAAAAATATGTAAGAATTACTCACGTTATGACAAAGTGCTAAACTCAAAACTACATCTTTCACTCTTGATGACATATCTCTACGACCACGAGAAGCTAATTGAATTCCAGTTGATAGAGATCCTTGATGTTGGTGACCTGATAAGAACAAGTTTTAGTCTTTATGCTAAACAAGAAATTTAAAATATTACTTTGTTCAGAAGCACCAAAAGCCAATGCTAATTGATGTGCAACTTCGTCCATAGAATCCGTACCATAGGACATAGTACCCATATGTAATTTACGCATCTCCATCTCTGTGACGCAACATAACAACATTAGTAAAAAGAGAAAAAGTAATAATAAAATGTGTTTATGAACTTACCGTTCTGTGTCAATGTACCAGTCTTATCACTCAATAGATACGTTATACGACCCAACTCTTCTGGAAGTGTACTAGTTCGAACAATCGTATTCGGGATTTCAGGATCGTTCATAATTTCATGAGCATAAAGTGTCTTGCCCATATCCAAATTAACTCGCAAACTATATAAACAAAGTACATGAATGTTAACATCTATTTTTCAATATGATAAACTTACCTGATGGGAATAATCGAAGAGAACAGGATTAGGAATCGGAGGACGTAGACATACCACTGTCCTCTAAAACCATTCAGCGCAACAAGAATGAGCGCCAATGCAAAAGTGACAGTACAAAGGATCTTCATGAAAGGATTAGGACAGATATTAATTTAGTCACTACAACGCACCTTAGCAAGTCTATTAATCTCCATGTCCAACAACCCAACCTTAGTCTCTGGATGACTCGTATTCATCACAGCCCGAGTTTCAGAACCTGTGTAGATAACGAAACCGACAGCAGACCCAGCAGCAAGGACAGTATTTGACCATAACACATTTTCGGCTGTAAGTGGTAAGACTGATGGAGGTAAAGAACGTAGAGGTACACCATCTCTTTCGTTGAAGGTAGGGAGGGGTTTATTCAAAGTGAATGTCCCGATGAAAGTATGTATATCTTTAATGGGAGCATCGGCTATTCACGGTGATCAGGAATAGAACTAGGAGTATCGAGATTGATAGGGATTCACCGTAGATTTCTGCATCGAGTTTCACTAAATCTGCCTGTTGGAGTTTTTGTGTTTCAGGAAGGGCTACACGTAATTTCCAATCCGTCTCTCCATCAAGTTGGTCTGTTCGAATGAAGCATGTCCCCGTCGAATCTGACGTATATAGGAGTACCATATCCGCTGGGACGCGTTGATTCTTTTCCAGATGGACGAGATCCCCGACCCGAATAGATGACGAAGGAACAGACTTAGTGTTTACGTGTTGATTAAGATAATCTTCTTCTGGTGACGATTCATCGTTGGTTGGTTGTGGTTGTTGAAGGATGAGGTAACGTTGTGAGTTAGCCTCCTTGTCCCGTATGTGTCGTTTGTAGTCATCATATGCTTCCTTTCCCATCGTTACGCACACCACAAATGCAAGAGGTGCAATATACGTGGTAATAAAACCTGATAGGTGTTAAAAGGGTCATGAACAGGAACAAAACAAACTATACACACCTATCTTAAGCGCAGGAATAAATTGCGATAGGGCAACCAGAAGGAAATATAGATTGAAGAAGAATTTGAACTGCTCATAGAATACGATAGGGAAGAATGTAAAGACATTGAATTTCTGGTTTCGAACAATATTTGGAGGGAAGCGAGATTGTAGTTTTTCTATAACGAATTCAGTACAGTCGTAACCAACACCTATCCAAAAAATCCCTAACCTGGTGGATTGAAAGGAATTGTGCGGGATTTATCTTTTGCAGATGAAGCAGTACTTCGTATTGAAGGTGCTGCAGAACGTCGCTATGTAATTATATCATGAGCAACTGATAGATACATGAGATAGACAAACTCACCTTTGTAGGAGTCACTTCTGGTTCTCCATTTTCCGAGCCCTCGTCACTACCACCATAGCTTCCCCCTAACAATCTCTCCTCCTCCTCTGGATCATCGCATATCTGTCCGTCCGCTTTGACTTTGTAGTCCTACGAGCCGCCGTATTGCTTGTAACTGCAACCTTCGTCGTCACGCCAGTGATCGGCATATTAGGGGTTTTATCCGAGTTGTTGTATTCACCTGCTCCAGGGCTATCAGAGAGTGGAATATAGTCTTCCCGGCCTTTATTTCGTCGTAGGGAGCGTAAGGGAATATCCGACATGTACCTACACGGCAGGTAAGATTCTTGGGTATCTGTGTACTTGTAGAGTTGTTATAAGCAATGTATAGTTGAATGCTGCTATAGTTGCAGCATGCAGCACAAGCTGCGCAATGTGGGGATCAGTTGGAGGGCCTGACATCGGCAATGCATAGGTTGAACGCATTGTTTGTATCTGTTATTTTCGGAGCTTCTTGTGCTGTCGTTCCGCTCTCAGACTTCCGTTGAATATGAATGTTTCTCCACGTGGGCGACACCTTACATCATAGGTCGGTTACTTATAGACTTGTCCACTATTGACTCTACATAGGCGATACATAGGTATGTACTAAATGGCTAATGAAGCGTCATACATGCAAATAATCAGGCAATCACGATGATTCTGATCCTACCTTTACCATAACGAAGACTGGCACTCCAACAGCACTCTCTCCTCCCGCCCTTAATCCTTGATCATTACACTTTCCTTTTCCCAAAGATATGTCTTCGCATATCTAAAGATGAGGGACGTCAACAATGAATTGATAAAACATACAGCTCTTGCAGAGAGTTTTACCTCAAATCCGAGATGTTTGTATTGGTCTCGCGATTTACGTGTCGTGGCTTCTAGTACGAACGTAGCTCCAGGTGCGTGTTCATACGCCTCTTGAATCAATTTTGTCACATAACCTTATCACATTTAGTCAGACCTCCAATCCCCTCTGTAGAAAAAAAAAAAGACTATAACTTACTTCGACCTTGACGCTCTGGTGTAATAGCAACTTGTTGCAAATACCACGAAGATTCAGCAGAACCTTTCAGTTTATTCTTCCGAAATGTCTCCTTGTCAGCTTTTTCACATAAATCCATATATTCCACACCACAACGCTACACCATACTTGTCAGTCGATCCTGACCCGTATTTCGAATGTTATAATAATTACTCACCAACAACCCAGTCAAACCCCACTTAAATATGACCCCCGGAGCCCCAGCTTTGATTAAGTGCATAATCCTCCATAATGCTATTCGCTTTTTCGGAGGTAACCAATACGCAGCACCAACTACGCGTTCTTTCATTGTTGCTTTTGACGCGTTTTCATCATTTGTGTTTGGTTCAGGTTGATCATGTTCCACAATAACCATAATTCGACCACCAAGTCCTTTAGTAGCGTTGTATATGAAAGAGTTCCATTTAGCCACATTCTTCCTCTCTTGCGTTGGCTTGTCTGCAGGAATTAACTGTTGATTTATATGAGTAGGAAAAACACTGGACCCAAGACAAGTACTTAACACATACCTCTTTTAAATTCGCGAAATAATTAAAAACGGGGTCATGTAGGAAAGCTTTCGTGAACACTTCAACAATTTGTTCATCATCATCTTTCGTAGCAGGTCGAATCAATACTTGAGGTTGAGCCGCCATTGTCTGAAAACCTATAAACCAGTGTTACACCCAAAAAGGCGGAAGTTTATGAAGACGGGTGTGGTATGTGTAAAAAATCAAGTGACACTTTAAATCATTTGAGAAGGTCCCATTGTGAGCTGATTGTGAGAAACAATGCTGCACTTATTTCAAATTTCTAAATTTGGTGTGCCCTTGATCCGTTACTTTGTAATCACCCAAAGCGTTAGAGAAAAATTGAAAAAGTCATCCGATACTCTAACACATAATATAACAAAATATATCTACAACACTAACACAATACCAAAAATTGCAAGTACATATAAAACAAAAATATATCACTGGGGATGACGAGTGACATCTTTCTGTATATTATAAGTCAGTAAAACTGAAATCAAGAGTCAATGATTAAACTTACAACTTCAAACTAAAACCCTCAGTTATTCCTCCGAGACATTTTCTTTGGACTCGGGGAGGGAATATTCCCATTAAACCCATATGTACTAGCCAAATCGCCAACAGCAGCTTCAAAATTCTTCGACGATTGCGTTTGCCAATAAGCTGTCATGGATTGTTGCGAATATTGAGCGGTAGCATTACCACTGGTACTGGCACTGGCACTGGGGTTTGAAGTTGAAGTTGAAGAAGTCGAGGTTGGAACCTGAGCTTGAGCTTCTGTGCGTTGTTGTGGAGATTGTGATGAAGGAACAATGGGTGTAGAAACTGGAACAGTTCCTCCAAACCCGAAAGACGATGACAATTGCCCGAAAGCTTGTTCGTAGTTCTTCGTCGTGTCGTGGTGTTAGACTTGGATGATGAGCCTTTGGTAGGTACCAAAGTTGCAGTCGAGGAGTTGGAAGACGAAGTAAAGTTCATTGTCAGAGAATGATGGTTTCTGTGGGTGTAGGAAAGGGTGAGATATTGTACTTTGCTGTGATAATCAGATTGCTAAATCTACTGCGTTTTATAGACCGCAAAACCCGTTGATCCTGCCTTTTCAGTCCCAATCTTTACGTGGCTGTGGGTTTGCACCACATGGACTATGATACTAACTGAGTCATTAGCAAAGTTATCAATACTTCAAGCTTCAATTATAACTGATCGCAGCCCTCAAACACCTGACATTCGACATTTCAGAGTCATAGAGAAGTTCTCGAATGCCCATATGTGAATCTTCAGCTACTGGAAACGGTAAGTGCATACAGTGTTATATGCCAATAATATATGTATAATCCAAATACAAGTTACTCTTACGAGTATCTGGACCATGGTTCAATTCAAAACCATTAAAGTGCCCTCTTCTTATGTGATTACAAGGTGAGAGATTCGGTAGCGCCAACCAGTAAGATTTAAATACACTAATATCTATATCCGAGGCTCAAGGAGTTATTATTAGCAGAATCCACATATGCGAAAAAAAAGGCAAATGTTTCTCATCATCCGAAACAGATGGATCACATTTAACAACATTTTGGAACAACAGCATCTCAAGCCGACTTTCAACCGCTCTTGTCGCATATCGTTGCCATACAGAATTCACAGACTGTGTCTATTTCAACGGTGAGTATCATGATGTATTGGAGAGGGCATTGATAGGGTAATACCGCATGTTGTATCGCCATGCTTTTGCTATAGACAATGAAGTTGATCTCTTACTACAACCCCCGCAATTAATCATTATGCATCATAAATCTTAAAATCATACAAAAAAAGGGGAGTATGTACGCTTTCGCATAATCGAACGAATTATACAAAAAGTGAAATAACCACCATGTGTGACGTAGTAGTTGCAATACGACAGTTATAACTTACACTCATAATTGTCCGCCGTGTGAGGTTGAATGTTAAATGCGATGCTGAGGAAGCTCTCATGAGTCATCGCTGTCGCATTCGATGTATTCATGTTTTCAGACCTCAGGCATCCATACTCAGGTGCCAAAAATACAGTACTTTGTCACGGCCTCTGTAGCTAGACAACTTTTTTCAGGCAATGGTGATGGTTTGGATAAGTTAGCTCCCATTCGAATCCACGCTTCTAATTCATCTTTTAGTTATGTCCACCCCCGAAAACTCCTGTTTTCATGCTTCCAGACCTTGAGATATTCAAGCATCTTGACCATCGGGGCATAACCTCCATGAGACAGGTACATTCTATTTCGATGTTGGTTTGCCATTGAAACTTTAAAGGGCGGAGAGTGTTCTTGCTAATTGCATATACTGACAAAACTATCCTTTGACAGACTTGCCTGGGAATTAAGAACTTCATGAGTGAAAGTAAACAAATGTGATGTGACTCGGGAGGTATAAGGCGTTCTAAAACGAGTACGATTTTCTGAACAATCGCCGGTAGTAATAGGTGGCTGAATTGAGCGACAAGAGCGACAAAGATGTCAACGGGAGGTAGTGCTAATCTTAAATTGCTTAAGATTTCTCTCCACCCACCATTCATTTTGGTGCAAATATAAGGCGAAGAATAATTCGAAATAATAAAAATGAGAATGCTATATCAAACCAAACGTAAATTACACACAAATCGAGAAAGAGTGTCGCGAAGTAAGTTACAGCCATATCCATATAATATCTATGCCTGACTAACAGGCTCATATCCACCTCTTCTCGCACTACTACCTCCCATCATTCCAAACAATCCCAACCCACTTCCTCCCGCCTTTTTATTTCCTTTCCTTCCATTACTACCACCTTCCGAATCCATTTCTTCTTCACCTCTTCTTCTCTTAGCTTCTTTGAACCCTTCAACAGGAACATCATATAAAGATTCATATTCCACACCCAACTCCCTTCCTTTTGTCCAGAAATCTCTACAATTACCGAGAATACCCATATCAAATGGATTACTAGCTTTGCTAGCTCTCGCCAATCCATCAACAGCTTTTCCTTTTGTAAACCTATCAAATCCCAATAAATTCATCATAAACCCAGATCCACATCCAGCACAAGGGGTATGTTTATGATTGTGTGAATGAACTGAATTCGTAGATGTTCCACTAGCACCATCACCAACAAGTGCAGTATCTTCTGTATCCACACCAGGTATAGTAGCAGAAGTAGATCGATGACGATGCCCCATTTGACCTGCGTATGAAGCTCCACCACGTCCACCCATATATCCATATCGACCCAAGTTGGAAACTTCGAGCGTAGTCATTTGACGAGCGATTTGCCATAGTTGGGAGAGAAGAAGGACAGATGTCCATGTGAGTTGAAGGGTTGCCCAGCCTGCTACCGAAATGAGGAAGGTATCATAGGAGGTTAGGTAACACAATGGTGAAGGAAGGATGCAAGCAGGAGAAATAAGGGTTGGGTCGGTGGGTATATCAATTGTCGAAAAGACTAGGATGTCAAGTCAATATTGGATTCTTAGGATGAATAAAAAGCAGCGACAACGCACATTGGAAAGTAAGGTAGTCAAATACGATTATTCCGATTACGAGAGTGATAACGAAGAGAACAAATTGGCGGTGGTTGTTTGCACCAACTTTTGTCAATATTTAGTGACAGTTTCTATAAAAGATTGGTGTATTTGATACGTACCACAGTTCCAGACCCATGGACAATGACTATGAGATAAATAAGTTATAATCTGTCAAAAAAAAATACAAGAAAAGGCTTACTGGTCGCTTCGAGCAATACATTTATCACATACACGACAATGTTTAGAACGAAGGGGTTTCCGAGCCATACATTGAATACAAAACGTCTGACCGTTCAGTCTTCCTTCCGAGGCCAGATCTTCAATAACCTGAGAAGAATTGAGGAAAACAATATTTGGGTTGTCCGAGCACATACAGATTTCAGTTCTTCGTCGCTGTTGGCTTGGGACAAGTAGTGCCAGGATCTAGGGTGATTGCGCGGAAAAAGTTGTATGAACACAGTCCGACAGCAAGGGCAAAGAGAAGATTAGCAACAGAATGATCTTGGGTTTCTACTCACTGTTAGTAAAATGGTTTTTAAGACCCCATATGAGCTGACGCACGATTTACAAGTCGAGTCACCCAGCAATAGCCAACCCAGAGGATGGAAGCACTAATAATACCAGAGAAATATGGTGTTTGGTTAACGCTTTCAGTATAAGAGGACTTGTTTAGAAGAACACGAGTAACAACCTATGACAGATGAGAGTCATTTAGCCAAGGGAATCGGATCACTTACATGGTGCATGGCAAAGAACTCGGCAAACCCGAGAAGTAGGCCAGTGTACCAAGGTAATATATCCATAGTTTTGAATATAAGATAGAAGAAAATTGTGGGTAAAATGAATATTGCTATTTTTGTGTTGCGCTACGAACACTATCAATAACAGTTTATTTCAAGTAATTAGTTACGTACCTCGTGAAAGGCTTTCCTCGCTTGATACCATATTCATTCATGCCTCCTTCCTCAAGAGCACGTTTCCAAGCACCTAAACTCTTCAACTCAATTGCCATATCCCTCGGAGTTCTGTCTTCACCGTCCTTTGCCATAACATCCGCTCCCTTCTCAATTAACCTGCGGATACAAACTCGATTCCCTCTCACGACGGCCCAATGTAACGGCGTCAGCCCAGAGTCATCTTTTGTTGTAGGGCTTGCGCCATGCCTCAACAACAGGTCAACAGAAAGTGCATCGCCTTGGTATGCAGCCCACATCAAGGATGTATGTCCTTGTGAATCTCTGCAGTCGACATTGATCGGCTGGTGTAATAGATACAGTAGAGGCATTATTGAGGACGAATGGGTGACGAGGTGAAGAGAGTTATAGCCTTGGGAGTCGGTTATAGAGGGGTCTGCGCCATGCGAAATGAGAAGTTGAATAACGTAGAGGTATCCGTTTCGTGCTGCCCATTGCATTGGTGTTGCTACTAAATCACCTCCTAGTGCATCTACATCCGCTCCATTTTCCAGCAAATATCGACATGCTGCAATATGAGCGTTGATGGCTGCCCAATGTAATGGAGTGATGTTTTGTTCATCTCGGTCCGTAGCTTGTGCCTTTCCTGCCTCTATCAGTTCACGCATAAGAGCTACATCTCCACGTTGTGCAGCCATAAAGATATTCATCTGTAAAAGTAAAGAGTTGAATAACTATCAATTAATTGGGTGTGAAAGTGTTTAACTCCACCTCTGGTTCTGTGTCGTCACTAGGTTGTTTCGCCGGCGAAAATGACATGTTTGTAGCAATTGCAGACTCCGTTGTCACTGAAGAAGACGAAGGGTCTGATTTTCCGTTTACTCTTGAGGCTGGGTCGTCCATGGTGGGAGGTAGATTCCAGCGCCGCGCACAGCCAACGTCCAGATGATGCTACGGATGACATAAGCAGATTTCCCGGAAATAATTAGGGCGCTCCAAGCGCTCACTGTACGGTTACATCTATCTATCACTTTTTTGTCATGCCATTGTAGAATACCCGATTGATATCCCCCAGAAACTTTTTTATAGTCATAGAGTAATATTTCTATCATTCACACCGGATATGCTATAGAGAGAACGGTCGGGAATGCAGTGGGTGAATGATATCACATATTAATACATGTAGCGTTTAGAAGATACTTCCAACAAGCAGGGAACTAACCTCATTAAATACCACATGTATCCGTAGAGCTTCCTATAGTACTGCGTCATTCAGGAGTTGGTAAACTTTTAAGCACTTCTTTATGGAAACGCTGATTTCGCTAATTCGTAGATGACATGTAGGTATACATTCAGTATATAGACATCATCACATCAAGAACCTCCAAGGTTCAAACGTTCACTGCCCAGCGCTGATTATTGAGCCCAGTGGCATGTATCCGCTTAATTCAGCAAAGACCACATTCCAAATTCAGTTAGTTTTCTACAATGTGGCTGACAGGGTCTGCTTAACTAACAAGTACGGTGCCTTTTTACAGAACATATTCTCGCTTAAGGTTCATTCAAGTTCCGTAATTCCCAAAAAGCAAGTGTTAGACAAGACATTGAGAAGTATTCGGGGTAGATATACTTCGTGATGTACACCATCAATAAGATAAACCAAGTACATACTATCGTACTCTACGGAAAATGATGAACCAATTCTCCGTCTCCGCATAAAGGGTTATCGCTCATACTCGTAGTAATCTATGGACCAACAATGACGAATAATATTGCAACGTGGCTTTGTTATCAACGCACTAGCAGCAAAGGAAAGCAAAAGACAGAGCAAAATGGTACAGCCAGTGACATGTTGACATATGACCTCCATCACATATTCTTTGTCCAGCTAGGAAGCATGGCAGATCCCTGTCAAGGCAAGTATGACACACCAATCTGGTAATTCAACAAACAGACTTCGAATTGAACCCAATCAACCAAAGATAACAAACCGATTCCAAGGCCTCGAAACGAGCATAAAGATGATGATGTAACTTACTACCTTCATCAGCCCATCATCCAAAAGAAGCAACCCAGACGTGCTTATTCGGTGTCTGCGCCACCTAAGTGAGCCTAAGCGCCTATGAAACAGGGCCGAACCTCCGGATCACGCGGTTCGCATTTGAGAGGTTCGCATCAAATAATCTGAAATGGTTCGGCTACCATCCATTTGAGCCTAAAAGGCGGAATAGAAAAGACCAGGTCAAAGCTCTCAACACTGTTACAGTTAACAACAACCATTGTGTCGAAACTATTGAACTAGGTGATGGGTCCCTTTTGCGGGCTCAAATCACGTTTCAATTCTTTGCTCAAGTTATTTGATAAAATATTACCTACTTCGGCAAGAATCAGGGGGTCTTGTGGAAGAAGAAAAAAAGAGAACAAGATCGCCTGAGCAAACCTGGCGACATATTGGTAACCTTTCTTGGGGTGTGGCGTGGTAGTTGCTCCCTTGGGTATAGGGCTCGTCTAGTTAGGCTGTGCTGAATTATTACCATTCAGGCTTCCCCAGGGCTCTCCCTTCCATATCTCTTTTTTCCCAATTATTGGTGGTATATAAAGTAGTCAAGAAAGCCCAAAATATGTTACTCGGTTCAGACCGAGCTTCCTGTCTATTCTGAGGAACATCAAATTCTCTTGTAGAATTCCAATATACACACGTCTCCTCTTCGTTGGGGTGAAGGAATACGATAATAGAGAGGTTGTAGTAAACCAGCGCGGGGAAGCTGTTGGAACCCTTTGCCCAAGCCCCAAGCAAGCGTTTTGGAATGATGTGTATCTGCTTGTGGATTTTCGCATAAGTTAGGTGTAGTCAGCATGCTGCATCAGAGATGTCGAGTGAAAAGTGTACATGTGATCCACCTATAAACATGGAGAACGTCAAGAATCTACTTATCTCTTCTATGTTCTTACTGATTTTTTTTTTGCTATTCAAATGCACTCCCATTGCACTGTTCAGGGTATGACATTTGAATTTGAGGCCTGAGGGTCCAACGTATTTTGTACTTCCTGTTTTCATTTCCGTCAAATGACTTGATTCTGACGGTTGCCGTTTTAAAACGATATAATCTCAAGCTCATTATTCAACGCATAACGTACCAGGTAGGTTTAGCCTCTGAGGTTACCAGAACGTACATCGAACACTTGCGAGACTCGTTCGGATATTGCTAAGCTGAACCATTCCAATTCCAAATTCCCTTCTTAAAGAATGCCAAATGCCAAGATTGAAATTGAACTATTCTTGGGTTGAAATTTGACGCGAAGCGTTTATGACAAGGCGAGCATAAAAATGTACCACAGAAGCTGAACCGCTCTGATTCCCACGATTTGTCTTTTACCCACATCCATTAAATCTAGGATTCGATATTTTACCTTTAAAAAAGCCCTCAGAGAAGTACAATCATCTGAAAAATATAAGACCACTTCCAAGAATAAATCGTAAATGAAAATGAAAGGAGCGACTTTCCTTACATTCCGAAATGTCAAGCCATGTGTATGATCTGACGTTGACACCACCAACACCAACAATTGACATGGACACCAGTGGACCCCAACTAGTCGTATGAAACCGGATTCAAAAACAACAGCGGTCCAGTCGGCTTCAAGTTAAATTCAAAAATTCCATATGGAGAGTCGACTCGCTGCACTGCAAGCGACTACGATCGTCATATCACAGTAAAACATATTTCACTTTACAACCGCACCATCTAGTAGACTAATACAACCCTTTTTTTTTTCTGATATCAGTCACTCTTATTAGTATTCACCCTGCATAACATCCACACGTTTCAAGAGAAGAGAAGAGCCTGGACAACGAATTTTACTATACCAAGTAATTTGTTGATGCTAAAACGTTCAAGATGTTGACTTCTCGGAAGACCTGTCATCATGAGGTACTTAGTGCCTATCTGTACGACTCGAAGGCAGGTTCGAGTAAAGTGACTTACTATAACTCGTTGTTTTTGTGTGAATTTCAAATTTCCGAGTCATTTTCAATGGGTTGCCGGATAACTGTTGCATAGGTTCGTGTTGCTAATTGCTATAATAGATATAAACTGCATCTGGGCTTCATCGGAAGATACGGTACGTTGAAATAATGATGTATGTTGGAAGGAAACTGCTATCACACCTACAGTGAAGCTCTTTGAAGGCTGTTTGTTAGTCATCCATATATCAGTATTGTTATTTGCAACAATGACGAATGGAGTAAAGTGCAAGTACTTTAAAGCCTAAATTTCAAGCTTCAAGTTTACCTTGACATTCTCACATCCAGAAATAGAAAATACGGGAATTTCGGTCGAAAGTGGAGGTATACATAGTACTTCAATACAGTAACTTCTTTTAGTAAAAGTATTGAAGACGCCACCTCATTTATAATACCTCCGTGAAAAAGAAGTCATGCTTAAAGCTGTAGTGTGGGCTGCGACCCAATCCGTTCCATTCTTACCTACATCATCCTATACATATGTGAAGTAAATAGGGTGAGTCAGTAGCTCAAATTACTCGGGACCTCAGGGCTAAACTTGGAATGGAGAGTCATTCTTAGTAGAATAGATTCCGCGACAGAGCTCCTTGGAAATATCAAGAATAAAATCCCTTCACTTTGGCTTTTGATATTGATATTTAAAATAAACATCCACTACACCTCCCATCATACTAGCTATGTATACATAGGTAATTTTCCCTAGGGCCTGGAATCAACAACAAAGCTGTTTAAAACGACTCAGTTTGATACCTTTTCAGGTCCGTATCATTATATAAAGCTCCGAGTTTTGAGCGCTCAAGCGTTCAATTTGAATTTGAATTATCGCCCCACTGGGCAACTCACACGTAAATATACCCAAGCGTTTTACAGCATTTGTTACACATCTACATAATTACCTAGTGATATCCCCAGAGCCCTATACCCTAACCCATCATACATCAATACCAAGTCTACGTAGCACTTATTTATATACATAATACACTATTGTATGTCAGAAAAAACATGAGGTTCACAAGACAGTCGAGGCTGTTACAAATACACGCTAGTAGGAAGCTATTAGAATACATACATCCCAGTGTAGTTCAGGAAGTTCATCAAAATGAATGATTTGGATTTTCATCGGTGGAACAAGGACTCTTGGAAAAATCAGAAGTACTACTCGGTTGAACTCGGCAGAACTTGGAAACTTGAAAGAGAACAGTTTAGAAGAACAAGTAACTCTTTAAAAGGCAAAAAAGAAAAAACTCTTTTAACGAAGTCGTGACTCGTCTTCTGACTTGATTAAGTAGTAATCATTAATCATTAATTAATACTTACTCAAGTAGGTATAATAAGCGGGGGTACAGCGGGGAAGGGGGTGTGTAGGGAACTAACTTTTCGAGAAAGATTCAGGTTCTATCTACCGACTCGGCAACAGTGAGTGCTCATGAGAACAGAAATAATCATCATTGACATGTTGATCTACTTTTCTATAATTGTAGTTACATAATACCAAGAGAATCTAGAATCCAGAAAACTAATCTATAAGAAGGATTCGGATTCTTGCTTAAGACAAAAAACAAGCCATGGTCATCGTTATGGTTACGTAGAAAAAAGTACAATTGTATGTCAAGTAGGAATAAGATGTAAGTAATACTATAACAAGCAAACGCAATACATACAACATGTACGCGTTTGCATAAATATCAATAATTCAAGAGATCAACGTCAAGAGATTCAAAAATCGAACTGAAGAACATCCAAGGGAGTCCAAAATTATCGTCTCCCACAAAACAACAAAAAATGCAACAAAAACAAAAAGAACAAAAGCATCAAACTAAGCATGTATTTTACTTTCAAAATAAAAGAGATATTCAACAGAAAAAAGGGGCACTACTTGTATATGTATATGCATATGTATGTTACTTTCAAGTTGTAGTTATGGTTTATATGTATGTACGCTATATGTTATAATGGTAATTGTAAAAAAAAGGCGGGGAAGGAGGAAGGGTAGGTAAATGTAATGCTTTCTGGGCCCGATATTTCAATCGCGCAGACCTTCGCGGATGTCTTTTTGTTGTATGGATAGGTGTGTGAATTGAGTTATAAAAAAAAGACGTAAGAAATGGGAAGTGATAAAAAAAAAAAGAGGTATATATTGATACAGGATTGATTTCTTTTTCTTTTGATGCACGAGAAAAACGGGAACAGGGATATAGAGCGGAGGAGACGGAAGAGTTGAACAAGAGCGCAAGAGCGAGAGAGGTAAACCAGAGCAGTTGAATGTCAAGGTTTATAAAGAAAATGGCTTCGAGATAATGCGTCGATGCTGAGAGAAAAGAAAAACGAGAGAGTAAGAACGGGAATGATGTGGTATATGGAGGATGCCAGAGTTGAATATGACGAGCAAAAGAAAAGAGTCAAGAGTCAAGAGAAAACAAAAGGGTTCATGGAATCGTGTTACGTGTCGTTTTTTTTTGTCCGGTCGGATGTTCATTGCGTCATGTCGTTGTGCGTTGTGCTTGGTTACGAAAAAATGAAATGGAGGGCTGATAAAGAATGAACATGGCCGGCAAAATGCAAAAAAGCGTGGTGTGTCGTGGGAATGTTTGCGGCAAAAAAAAAAGCAATGGGGGGAAGAGAAAATTTTTGATGGAAGAATTGAATAAGAAAAAAAAACGAAACGGACCATAGTCCATGAATATGCGTGGTAACAAAAAAAATATGATGTAGAAAAACAACCATAAATGTGACATAAAAACACAAGTTATTTTTGAAGAGGTAGGAAGCGAGCGTCTACATTTCAAGGAGCCGAGAGTCATAACAGAAGAAGATGACATGTCATGCAATGATGATGGAAATGACAAAATTTGAGAGACAAGCTTTGAATAATAAAAAATTTGATGACATGAGATGATATTGGACAAGAGGGTTGTGAGAAAAGATGACGAGGTGAAAATGAAGAGCGAACACAACGACAACATCGAACGAACCACAGCGACACAGACAACAACAAAAATATAACAACAAAAAAAAAAAAAAACACGATAATTCATCAAATAAAAGAATAGAAAAATAACCACCAAAGCAAAGACGACAAGCGACCAGACCAGACCAGACCAACACACGACAAATTGTCCGTTTGACACGTTTTTTGGGATGAAAAAAAAAAAAAAAAAACGGAACACTCATTTATGCTTATCTCATCTTTTCAAACAGCGATAGTTGCAGGACTATCCTCAGCAAGTCCCATTGGCGGATGCAAATACGCCGAAAACAGGCTATCGTCATCCGGTACAACTCCCCCTAGACTCATCGGAGGATGTAAATAATCCATAGGACTATCATCCACCGACTGACCTCCATTCACATTACCACCTACAGATCCAACGCTCCCTGGTGAATCCGCTGAACACGAACTACTCCCCGACGATCCGGCATTTCCGTGACCATTCCGCGACGAGTGGTTACTGGAAGAAATAATAGGCTGTGGGTATCCAAGGTGTGGGGAACCGGTGCATTGCTCATCACTCTGCGGCATCATAGGTGGGTGCCAAAAAGTGTTTCCTGATCCACGAAGCGCAGGACCATTGGAGCTGGAACTTCCACCAACACCCCCGCTTGAAACTGGTGCAGAAGTGGAGTAGGGACTAAACGGAAATTCCATCGACGACCTGTGGGAAAGTGAAGTAGCACTAGAACCAGACGAGTATCCACCATCGAAAGACGAAAAGGAGACTGCAGATGAAGGAGGTTCAGTGGAAGAGTCAGTACTCATCCTTCTCCTCTTTGCTGACCGAGGGCTTAGGGGTAAATCCATCTCCGAAATGCTGTTGTTATTGCTGTTGACATTGATCCCTCCATTTGAATTGTTGGTAGGAGATACTTCAATGACACCTACTTGCGGGCTACCGAAACCCATGTTGTCATTTACAGATGTTGCGTTGTTTGAAGCGGCAACCTGTGCTTGGGCAGTGTACATTTGCATCAAGTAGTCAGGGTGATAAGGGCCAGGGAATTGGAATTGGAATGTGTTCTGGAACAAGTTGGCAGTGTTTTGATCCTGACCCAAAGCACCAACGAGTTCGGATTGTGTTCCGAAGGCGTCAGCGAGGTGGTCCTGAGAGAATTCGTAGGTCATTTGTGTCGTAGAATCCGGAGCAAGGGTGGGAGAGGGATCGCGAGCAGGTGACGTTCGGCGGCTCACACCAGGGCTAGCTGAAGGAGTATCCTCAACACCGTTACCACCACCACTACTTGCTCGTCGGGCATCATGGCGAGAACGTTTACGAATGACATCAGATTTCATGGAAATGGGACGCGCGGAGCCATGAAGCTTGTAGTAAAGACCACACCTAAGAAAAAATATTATTGTTAAAGACGTAAATAGAACTTAGTCTTAAAGGATACTCACGCGTTGCAAACAGTTTTTCCTTCGTCGTCCTTTCTCCAGAGGGGGGTTGCGGTAGTATGACAGTTGTAGCATTGTGCTGTTTGAGTAGTCGACACGTTCGCATACGTTGTTCGACTCCGCGAAGCGGTATCTAACTCACCCATGACATCAACTGGTTCCTGTCGGGGCGCAGCCTGTGTCCTTCCCTCCCCATGGTTGTTACGCATACTCTTTGGGCGAGGACGCTTGTGCAACTTGCAGTAAAGACCACAAGCATTACAGTTCAACTCGTCGTTCAACCCTCTACGCCAGAGGGGAGTATGAGTCGCACCACAGTTCGAACATTCTGCCTTAACACCTCCAGGAGCACTATTCCCACTACTACGAAGTAGAGCAGGATTGAGAGAAGTGGCAGTAGCGCCAGGACCAGAAGCACGGCTGCTGGAGCCAGTCTGAGTCCTGACGGTGAGGGTGGGACGAGTGTTGGGGTTGGTGCGTTGTGTGGTACTGGTGGTGAAGAGGGGATTGAGTTTGGAGGGAGCGACAGTTTCAGGAAGAGTGGTTGTCTCCTTGACCGCCAGGGTCGGAGGGAGGTTCTTGAGAGCACGACTGGCAGAAGACGAGGCGCTTTCGCTACCCTCGTCGTCGCTATCGTTGGTATCCTCACGGGTAGCAATGGAGGATTTTCGGGTCCTTCTCTTGGTGACGACAGGAGACTCTTGTGGCAGGGTTCGCATAATTACGTCTTGCTGCGGTTGTTGGAATTGCTGGGGCTGGGGTTGGTGGATTGTAGGTTGGGGAGGTGGTGGCGGTGGGGAAGGGTGTTGATGGTGTGATTGGGTATCATGTTCGTGATGATCAAGTATGGAAGTAATAGGACTATCAACACCACTTAGAATTTCGTCAAGAGGAAGCTCGATAGTAGGACGTGAGATGGAAAATGAGTCATTGACATTGGTGAGCCCTTCACCGTAGTTCATGTGATTCGTGAAGGAAGGAGCAGGGAATAGCAATGCAGATGGGGCAAAACCTTGATTGAAGATGGAGTCGAATTTGAGTGATTGAGAAGAATATGATGATGCAGATGAAGAGGAAGAAACCGAGTCATTGTTGCTAGGAGGGTCCTTGTCGTTTGCACCGTCGTCGACGACCATGTCATCATGATGTGAGTGGGATGAAATGGTGGCCAGGTAGGTGTTGTCGTCGATTTGGGCGCGTACGGCGGCGCGAGTGCGCTTCGTAAACTCTGGAGAAGGTTTGAGATCAGGCTTCTTGACGGGAAGATTAGCGCCAGAAACCAGTGGTTGGTCCACGCTGAAAGTAAATTGCATTCGTTTGATGGTTCCCGGCTTCGAGGTCTGCTCGCGGTAGCGTTCCTTTTCGACAGCGCGTTGACGAATCATGTCTGTAGAATGGTTTCGCCTGAAATCTGGTGCCTCGAGTTCCTCGATGCTCCTGCAAGCAGAGATAAGATTAGATAAAGGCTGTGGCAACAAAGATGTGTCGGTACCAACCTGCCCTTTTCCTTGTCAAGTTTGTCGCCCATACATTTGGAAAGCTTCTTGAATTCGCGTTTAGACTTTGCGTTGTCGGTGTCGACCATGAGGTTCTGGAGATGCCATAACCTCCAGCTCAAGTTCTCGAGACGTTGGCCTTGTTCGAGGAAGCTTGCTACCTTTGTACAGACCTAGAAGGGTGTTTAGGGTAGATGTAACTGTGCTTTGGAAGCGCACACACCTTCCAGGTCTTTGTCAGAGCCTCTGTATCATTGAGGTTGCTGAAGGCGACGAAAGACTTGTTCCCCTGGGAAATGTGAGATAAAGCGGAGTTGTATTACTGGGCACATACTTTGAACTTGAGGTTGAGGATAGAGGGCATTGAACTGGGGGATGGTACAAGGAGAAAGAGGAGAATGGACGAGTTATAGATCCACAGAAAAAGCACGTTGTGGTTCACCATTCCAAATACATCTCGCACCGATCTCACCGGTTCGGTTCAGTTTGGCTCGGTCGCCAGGACACAACACCTAATGCCCACAGCCCTAGTTCGACGTCACCTGCCATCTGGGGCAGTCGTATCTCACCTGCCATATCCAGATCCAGCCTCTGCAAATCGGCTCTACCGTGCGATAAGGAGTTAACCAACACGTGAGTGATAAGAACAAACCACAAACCAGGGCCGGCGGTCCTAATATCCGTCTCAATCTTCCACAACCAATTGTGGGGTAACTGTATTCAACAAATCCTGTCTGTAGCTGCCTCGTGTTGTCCTTGCTGTCCCTGGTCTCTTCTACGAGGCGTGGTCAACATGCATCAGAAGATCTTTCTTCATTTTACATACCTGTCATTATCTTTTCCTTTGTATCTTTCTTTCATTCCCTCCTCAACCCCACTTCATTTCTAACCGCTTCATAAACAAAGGGAATTTTTTAACCTTTTACCTTTGCATCATCAATCTCCCTTTCAACTTCGCTAACTCACCCTTTGACAATCCAATCCCGATACCTTGGTTCCAATGTTTTTCTCGTCCAGGGTCAAGTAATTTAATGACATTTTCCTTTGCGGAGTAGAGTGAGTATGCGTTGATCTGTGTCGGGATGATTGATTGTCGACAAAATTATTCACTTATCGATTATTATTTGTATTCGTCCTCGTCAAAGAGACAAAGCTTCAAATAAGTGATCGTGATAATGAGTAAGGGATGAATCGATGACGACGATGACGTGTGGTAGTTGTAGTGTTTTTGGAGATCGGTTGGTATATCAAAGTGACCATTGACGATATTAACGATCGGGCCTGTGTTGTAGAGCTTCGAGATGATGCTGAACGTTAAACAATGAATGTTGGATGTTGATGATCCATAGGATGAAGAAGCAAGTAAAAGATGACCACTTTCACTCTTCACTTCAATCGGGAGAGGTAATGGTTCGTAGCAGCGGAACGTCATTTGCAAAAGCCTCGAGGCTCACAAAATCCATATCCGGTACTCCAACTAGAAGGATGAAGAGGAATTGGAAAAAGAAGTAAAACAAAATAGACCTCATGGTTTCGAAATAGTAGAAGCAAGAAGGTAGTAAGGTAAAAGAGTTCCATGTCCAAGGTGACGGGTCAAGGTATAAGTAGAACCTTTTTGTTGTGTGTGTGTAAAACCCCAACTTTGTATAAAATAAACCCAGGGCTAACGTTAAAGAGCGCAAAGTACATTTTTAACTCTTTATCAATGTTCAATCGATATACAATCGAAATCGATCTACTTATCGATGGATCATGGATAAGTATGTAAAATAAATTAATACGAATGCTCCCCACACATATACCATTCCCCGGACCCGCTCCTCTTAATGATCGACTGTTTTTATTTAACATTAACTGTCATACGTTGTACAACTGAGTGAGACTGACTGTGATTTGAATATGATCACAAAAGTGAAATACACAAACAAAATGAATGGAATAGGATCGTTTAAAGTTCAATCGCATTGGTTAAGCAACTGATCGCATAGATATCGATTAGCTAAACTAAAAAAAGAATGGAAATCGATTGAAGGATTAGAGATGGTCGAAAAACGTGGCTATGAATCCCAAATTAGGTTGACCCAAGCACTCTATTAACGTTTGATCTCTCAATCCAATTATGTAGAAGGATAAAAATACATCTTAACTCAACCGGTTCAATTAAGTCCACGTTGTTCAATGTTGAATGTTAAATATTTAGATACCTATGTTTTTGTTTGAGTGAAAAACGTTTATGATTGACTTTTGTTTTCAAACGTATGTGAGATCACTATGAGGATGAGGGAAGATACTACACGGCCACCAACTTCCGATCGCATTTCTTCTCAGTAGAAACCTATTCTATCATACATCAATCGAAGTGTGAATTCCAACAACAAGAGACACAACGAAAAATCTACACTCAATCGCTTATCATCACTCGTACTCACCATCATAATGAAATCACACTAATTAACAAGGTTTAAAATGTTCAAACCCCGATGATCCAATCAAAAAAAAAAACAATCTAATCTACATCTCTTGGGACCACGTGTCTGCTTCTTCCTTTGCCGTCTCTTCCTTTGAGATAACATAAAAAACGCAAACTTCCGGTTCCTCTTTCACAATGTTTTTATTTTTATTTCACACGGTTTTTTTTCTTCCCAAATTCGTTGATCGGAACAATGGTATGCCGGAACGGGTTTACGGACTTACTATACAGATGCCGAGAGAGAGAGGGATTCGTCCTTTAAGGACTCGAGACCTCGCGAATTGCAGAATCGAGAGAAGTCGTGTTCGTTTATTTTGATAGGGTTCTTCATTTAACTTCTTCAGAGAGTGGGTCGTGTTCAGGGTTGAGAGAGAGATTATCAGAAACACGAGCATGAGCACGTTGGACCTCTTTTTTTTTTTTTGGGTAACCCCCCCTTCCAATACACTAACAAGTTCTTCCGAGATATATCATCATATGGATATCATCGATTATTACTTGTGTATTTCTGAATAATTTAGGGTTTTGTTGTATTATTGCATATTGCAGAGTGAGTGTCCTTTAGGTACCGCCAAGTTTCCATTATAATTATATTCTATACACATGGGCGGATATTAACTTGCCAACCCCTGTAACAATACCATTTCCAAATGATAAGACACTTGACAAGTTACATAACGAAAAAGAGCCTCCGAGGAGTTGAAAAAACGATTATAACATCATGTTTAATAATTAATTTTATCAATAGATTAATGAGTCTTTGCCTTATGAGTTTTCAATTCAGAATTGAAAGAGGATAAAGACAAAAGATAAAGATAAAGATAATTAACTAATGATTCCGAACCTAGGTCCCGACTTTCCGATAATTCTCCACCTGAGTACTAAGTACTTATATGTATCTCTGCGGCGTTTTCTTTTCTTTTTTTTCTTTTTAGTTCTTAACTACATATGTAAAATATACTCGTGGAGAGGAATTTCGACGGAAATTAAGTGACTTATTCTCGCAGAACTCCTTCTAGGTTCACTGTTTCTATGACCTAAGATGACCTAAGTCGTGCCACCATCTTTCCATTTGAAAGAAGAAAAAAAAGATGTAGTTGTCTCGGGGGGAACCAATGTAAAAATGCTACTCCGAGTCCGAGGTCCAATAGTATGCAAGCATGTGGTTGAAAGAAGTGATTTCTTTGAATTGTTGAACTAAGCCGTAGTCGTGACTTGTTTATAATGTACCCTTCTGTGAATGAACTTGCATGTTATAAAATAATATTACATTATTCCAAATACTAGTACAAGATTCACTGCCATTGATGATTATTTGTTTTCTTCTAATTCAACGATTTTCTTCTTTACTATTGCATAGATATCAGTACTAATAGTATTAATACTAATACAAGAATCCTTGAGCATTTATCTTCGTCTCTAAACTCGGCATCTTGCACCTTCTTAGGTTCTAGTTAATCCAACTATAAACGGAGATCAACATACCATCTCCGAGAAGGAGAAATAGTCGAGTAGAAGGCTCATAAATATAACTCAGCCTGAGAATAGTTACCAGTGACAGATACTTATCATATCTTTTTAGTGACCGACTCAGTGAGATTCGAAGAGTCAATGACGACTTGTTTATCAAACACAAGGTTCTGTTCGGATGATTTACTGTGACGCAAAATGCGGCGTCACGGTTGTTGCTAGAGTGGGCGAAGGGAGTCAGACTGTACTAATAGTTAACCGAGAAAAAAAAAATGCTGTTCTAATAAGAACCTGAAATCATTCTCTCTTCTACATAGAAGTTCACTGGCATGCCGTTCGCTGTAACGATCCCACAGCCCTGATACTGATCGTTCCATCATTTCTGATGGTGTGTATATGTCGAAAGTAAACGGTAATTATACTGAGAATTCGGAAATTCTGATCGTCGTTCGAAGTGTTCTCTCGGTTTTGAACGGCTTGTACGTACTTACTTACGGGGGCTGACTATACTAGGTACCTGTTTAGTATACAATTAAACTTGGACCCTGTTAACATACTGTAAATCTGAGTTTCTTGGTATTTATTTTAACATATAGGATACACTTCGAAGCTATCGTGTGCGTGACTAGTTTTTTGCACATAAGTAGGCTATATTACTACACCCTTCACTTCTTTTTATAGAGCTAGGTTCATGTGCTTTGTCTAATGCTAGCACCTCGTGTATTGAGTCGTGGGCTGGAGCTGTAGGTTAGAACCCTAAGTCCTAAGCGGTGTCCGGACCAAGGGAGTCGAGCCTCCTAATGATTAACCCCTGAGTCGAGCCTCGATTCTCAAGAGAACTTCGTACCCCTGGAGTTCAACATTCAAACATTTAACCTCATCCTCTTAAATCATGATCTCACAAAGCCGCTGAGAAATGGAAGTTCGCAACACCGAAACTCGATTCGGCCTCTCGTCATTAACTCATAAAGTTCAGCAAATGAGTTCAACCTGGGTAAAAATCATACCTTGTGGCTGCCAAACCGTTCTTAACTCAATTAAAGAATTGTATACGGTATGCTATACTTAAGAGGGCTATGTAAATCATCTGTACATATGTGTACGACAATAACGCCCCCTCTTTTTATTTTTATCCTGTGACACAGACATGGGCGATCATCTCATTCTTTCATTAAGTGTCTATATAACACACATACATACACACCCTTTCAGTGTCAGTACTACTTGCTTCACCAATTCTAGTGAATATTCCCACATTCATTTCAATTAATTCTCCTCCGTGACCTCTTTTCGAAGCCGTTGGATAGATAACGGTAACTTAGGTAGCGAACATTGATAACTCGAGTTTGGTATTAATTAATTTCGGGATTTGTCGGAGGGAGTAAGCATGGCTGGTTCAGTGAAGATTAATGACTTGGACAATGATCGTTTCCTTTTCTCTTCCTTTTTCCCCCCCCTTTCCATTCGTCACACATCTAAATCAAACCATGTTTTCTCATATTAATCATTAATTCTTGTTAATGATCTGATTAGAAGGTTTTGATTCAACTCAGTGAAAAGCTTTTAATTGATGTAGGACATACTACGTATGGCAGTGGTGACATTTCCAACACTTCGGCTACTCTGGACAGTACACCTTTTGATATGATGAGTATAGGTCCGGAGGACAAAGTCAGTGTGTTCGATCCCTAAAGAATCACCACGTTGAATGATGATCATCTGAAAGAAAAAAGAAAAAAAAAAAGAACTTTAGAAGCCTTAGGTTTTAAATCAAAAAGAAGCCTCGTGTCAGAACTTCAAACTTCTTTAAAAGTTGGTGGCACTGTATGATATCCCGAGAAGCTGGTCTCGTGAACACTGAGCAGAAGATTAATATGCAATAATGTTACGTATGTGACCTCCCTTCACTCAACTTGCGAGTTGCGGCGTGGCAACAAAAAATCATTTGGGAGCCTCAGTTTCATGTCTGCACATGATGAAGCATCTGAATTTCTTGAACATGAATCGTTACTTTTGTTATTTAAGGCTGCGGTGATAGTGAGATGCGTAGTGCGCGCTAAGTTTTTGGGGTTCTACTGTTCCGGTAGTAATATAGTTGATAGTTGCTGTTGTACACATACGATGTTAGTAGTCTACCTTTAGTTGAAACTCACCCTAAGAGAAGAGAGCAACTCAAAGCTATTTAGCTAGCTAACCTTTCCAGGAAGAAAAATACACAATATTCAATATACTTTCGGGAAATACTAAGCTCCATGATCCTTAGCACCGTGGCCACTCAGACCATTAGTACATCTTGTCGCACCTACACGTTTTTGGGGATCTACAACGGAGTAATTTAAAAAGATCATCAAGCATTAAAATGGACCGCAAGATTCGTTGTTCAGTAAAGCTACCTCAGGCTTCAGGCCACAGGAACACTACAGCTTTTCGATCTATATCCCCTCCAGGAATTTCATTCTCTATCAGTCCCAGCCTCGTGCTCAAACGCTCAACGCTCAATATCAATGCTCAAGGAGCTAATCTCAAAGCTGTAATGTATTCAAACTCTCGAGATAAAAATAAAGTATCATAGATTCTTTGAAACACGATGGTCAATGATAGTCTACTTTTCCCTATCTGTCACCGAGTCAAGATACAGTAGAAGGAATGAGTTTGAAGACGCCAGAGCCAATAAGGATGATTTGAATTGACGCCCAAGGTCTCGAAGAGTGGAGTAAGAGCCTGTGGTTCGAAGGCTCCATGAGAGATTTTTTTTAACGCAATATTCCCTTAGCAGTGCCACTTACCTAACTAATATAACGAAGCACGTTCACGTTCCTCAACTTCTTTGACGGGCCCGGAACTTGGGAAAAAGAAAAAACCAGCATGTAACCTCTTTTGGTTCAAGGTCATGCACTAACGCTCAACCGTCATTAGTACAAGTAGAAAGTTTGACCGAATCAACGCCGATGCAATGCTTAATACGAGGGGTGCCAGGTGGGGATTTAAAAAAAAGTAAAATGGGGTTGCCAAGGCTCAAATGTTCTAGCTTTCAATTTGAGATCCGTGTTAGTAAAGGTATTATGTATATTAGCATATAATCGTGTCAAGCGGGTACAACTACAGTTACCAGTAACTGGTGTATAAGGTTTGTTGCTGAGTATTAATTCGAACTCGGACTCAAGGGTACCACTGGGAAGATTATTGAAGGGAAGAGTAATTTTATGTGGTGGAAGGTTCCAAGAATGGTTGTATATCCTATCCGAATTGCTCTGGTTACACTGTGACCTCGTAGTATTTATATCAGGACTCGGAGTGAACCTATAACGCTTGAAATATTGTAATAATGATCCAATACCAAAGAGTTACTACACTAAGTTATTGGTTTTACTGAGCCGAATCATTATCATTTTATCTCCTTTCTTCAACACATACTCAAATGATATCGATATCTTTGGATGACTCGACGGAACTTCCGAAAAACATCTTCCCACATATTGGCAATCACGAGTAAGAAGAAAAAAAAGAGAAGCGACATCTAAAATGTTCATGTGAACAGTGAGCATGACAAGGAGCTATAATTCTCACAATCATATATCAAAACGTGTTTTGATCAGTTAAACCAAGAACCTCTCAATTACCGTGGTGATCTGGTGGTGATCAAGTGGGGTCCTTTAGAAGTTTAGCTAAAGTCATTTACACCGTGCTCATGTTCGTTTTCGCCATTCCAGATCCAATGCTAAACGGTTGAACTTCCATTTTACTGGCTTACTTGAGCTGAACAAGCCTTGAGTTTAATGTGATAATTAGAGTTTGCCCTGTGTCTTGTTGGACGTAAAGAAGAAAAAAGTACAACTCAATCTCAGGGGAACGGCATCGACAAATGGTAATGTAAAATTACCATCCAATGAAAAAAGATACAACCGCTGGCGGCCGCCGTCCTATCACTGTTTCCAGGCATTTTTAGACCACGACCACATGAGATGTCATATCTTCAGTGTTCACAAGAGCGCTTCTTAACTTCTGGTTCTACTCACTTCCACTCCTTACCTTCTGACTTGTTCTTTGATCGACTCGGGCTGAGGGCTTATCTACTATTTACGTTATTTACTCGACTACGGCAAACGTTTATCACTCCTGCTTGCTCTCTCTGAGCTCAGTCTCGCTCAACCTCGGTAGGTCATAGAGAGCAAGCTGTGAGCAGGGTTAAATTAAGCCCGGCTCCGGGCGGTATCCAGAGCCGCGATTCACCTAAAATTTGAAATACCTGAAGAATATGCAATATGTGGATACACCCCCCGTGAGTTTGAGTGTTTAAGGTTACTTTTGCTTCTAAACAGAACACTATATCGGTGGTTGTACAACTAGTGCTTGCCACAGTACTTATAAATATCCCCGGAGTGTTCTAGTGCACAACCAAGTTTTGTAAATTATATGTAGTGACAGGGATGTATTATAGCACATATCAAACGGATAAAAAGAAAGTCTTCTGTAAGTTGAAGTGCAACAGGCTGAAGGCGAACTCCGAAGCCACCAGTTCGTGTGTTGCCTTGAGAGAGAGACGGGAGAGAAACTCAGCCACCATCACCATTACTGTACAATTTATTTCTATTCCATTGAAGAGTCAGGTCTTAGGTTCAACGTTCATTGTAATCATTGGCCTCATGCTGGGGTTCAATAAAGCATGCGAAGAACTTCTCAGGGAGCCGAACATAATGACGACAACCAAAACCGACGATCAGCGATACATATTTAGGAGTCGAAGGGTAACAGGACTACTGACCATTGAAATTGAATGCCCAAATATTCAATTGAACTGACTGTAGAGAGTCGAACCTTTATCGAACCTATCAACAAATACAACTCATCCCTAAAGAAATTGAATTGTTCTCAAGGTTTCAAGTCAATGTCAAAAGATACATGGTTACAAAACGGGAAATGGCACAAAAGGAGATCTTGGTAAATCTTGATCATTTTTTCTTGTCAAATGCCCAGATCTATCACGCACATACTTACAACTGGTAACAATACACATATGTATGTATACATGAAGAAAGAAAAACATTCACAAGTCACTTGACACAAGTGTAGTTCCAGTTCCAGTCAAATCGCGGCCACCTCTCACCGAACGAAGGGTCGGTCTTGAGCTTAATAATCAACTCCCCGTAAGAACCATCAACCTTTGAGGCCTGCTGCAGGAGGCGTGTCTCTGTTATACTCTTTTCGGGATTGGTGAGAATTTTTGGAAACTCTAAGAATGTCAGGGACGATACAAGAAATGGTTTAGCACAAGTTCCAGGAGCTTAATAATAGAAAGAATCTCGAAAGAATCTACGAGAATGAAATTAATGCTAAAAATAAACTACTCATCTTTGAACGTACCAATAACCAGGAACTTTCTCAAATGATTCGGTTGGAATATGTGATTTGGTATAGTTCCGAACTTATGACGTCAGGTAAGATAATAGATAATGTTTGAGCAGCTCTCCTGAGTGTTCAAACAATCATAAGGTCTCATTTAGTACAAGTCTCTCAAGAGACGGGGTTTCTTTCTCAGTTATCTCCCTGTCCACGGTAATACTGGTGACGAAAAATCCGAAGATACATACATACTATCAGTATCTGTCAAGACTCGGTGCTATCTCTGTCTCAACCTCACCAACATCGTGCTTACCGATGTCATTTTCTTACCATTTACGTGCACTCGGGATTATTTTCTACTTGGCAATAATTAATGGGCACTGTATGGTTCCTTTTGAGCGAGGTGACTCAGATACGTGTTTCTCGGGGGAGAGTCCACGAAATAAATGAAAGTGGCAGTCCAAAAAATGTCAATCAACAAAAAATGACGAATTTTACCCCGCTTGACCTTTACCTGATCCTCTCCCTATCCGGAAAAAGGTAGAAAGGTTAGTCATGGGGGCTAGATGATACTGCATAACTCATGGTATATTATAGCACAGGAGATTAAAATCACTGCAAAGGGTCATAATTGTATGGCTCGTGCCTTATTAAGCCCTTGAAGGGATACATATTTCGGTCCCTGTGGAGATGAAAAAGTGGTCGTCTAATGAGTTTTGGTAATAATAATAAAAACTGAACTTGCTCTTGTTTGAACTCGGATAATTAGTTCAAAACTGGTGGGGTGTTCAAGGTTGAATGTTTGGTATCTAATGAACAGTCGTCATTGAGAAGGGCCGCGGTGTGGCGGATAGAAGTCGTGGTTGTGGTGTATCTCTATTTGTAAGTTACTAAGGATGGGAATTGCCGATCCTCAGGAGGGGAAGTAATAATAAAAACCCAGAAGTTCGTTCGTTATAAGTGCGCGGAGTTCTGGAATTAAGAGCGAGGACAAAAGTCTGAAGTTAGTATAGACAGTGAGAAATTGTGACGGCAAGCCTCTCGGACCGACCAGCTTAACCTGTTGGCTGTGATAGGATATTGATGGTTGTAGAATGTATGTTTCGAGTAAAAAGTATGCGACCGTTGGTATGCGATCAGACTTGTCTAATCATGAAAGGCAAACCACGAGATAAGCGAGTGATGATAGTGACTTACCAAGCAGAGAGGAACATGCGGAAATTGATATCAGAAGCAATACTCGAGCAAAACAGTGGATAACAAGTGTTATCGAAGGAGAAGGGGGAAGTCTGTCTGCGTAGCTGAACCCATATGGTATTGAACAAATGGAATATATGATCAACATGGCGGAGGGTATTCGAAGCCGCGGTAATACACGAGTTTCGATAATGAAAATGGTTGGACAGCTCCGAAGTCAAGGTACGGCAGAACAACCGGTAGGTACCCTTATGGAACTGCAAGTTGAGCCTGGACGAGACGGAGACGGTGCCTATGCGGTTAAGAGAAGTCAAAGGCAAAAAATAAAAATAAAAATAAAATTGGAGCACTGTCGACTCGGTTAGTATCACAGGGCCCTAAGTTCCGCGCGGTGAATTCTAGTTCCAGAATAGAAGCGACAAAAGATCCAGTATGGATATCTGCATCAACACGTTCAGAAAACGAGGCAGATACCATCTTCAGAGGAGAGCCTTATAGTGAGAACCATCTTCAATACGAAGACGCCATGGGCTGACCTTGAAGTGGCGACAAGGTGTCCTTCTCGAGGAGCTTGGAATTACTCCATGAACTTGTCTGTACCGACACTGTCTGCTTGAGGAGAAGGCATTACAGACTGAAGACTAAATGGGATTGGTTTGTTGAGGCCAAGCCTAATTGTAATGGCGCCGGTCAATTCAGGTGGAGTTTAGAGAATCATTTATAAGTTGGGCCGTTGAGTCTGCGCCCGCACTGCAGAGGGTGAGTTTTCCTTCCATAGACTGTACCAAAGCTGATTTTCTTTAAACAGGGAGCTTGATAAGCTTGTGCATTGATGGTGCCTAGTATACTAGTATTTGGTCAAGACTTGACAGCCGACGCCCCGCATCAATACGTTATGAGCATATGAATTTGTGAGACAAGCAGGGGACAGCGTATGAATTCAGCTTCCGGCAGGTCAATACAAGGTTTCAACTTGAAGATACATATACCTTCCGTTATGGTGTGCGGCGAATGAAGGTTTCCGGCACTTACCCTTAGTATACTTGTGGACCACAAATCGCAGCAAAATCATGAACGGAAGCAGATAGGAAGAAATTTCACCAAATATGGATTTCTTGGGGCTTCCAAGACAAGTTGTTTTGTGTGCGGGGTCGATGATTATGACAATAACGTCTGGGGTGGGAGCTTGTGGGGAAATGGAGGGTCGTGTGACGCGTAGACGTGACAGCTTTCACGTGCTGTGCTCTGGATTTCAGGAGAGGTAATAAGGAGTCGCCCCTGTCCTGTTCGTTCTCACCACCACCACCACCACCACCACCTACATGTCGCGTATACACACTAACAAGCCAGCTGGCTACTTCCGAAAGGGATCTGTTGAAGTTACATCTGCGCTCCCCGGAGAGGGAGGTGTCCGAAGGCTTGACATTACCAAGGAGAAGCTCGTGACGCAACCTATAGAGGGGATAAATACCGTCTTTGACATTGTCGAATACGCAGCACGTACTCATGGCTCTAAGAATGCACTTGGCTGGAGAGACATTGTCACCGTTCACGAGGATGAGAAGGAAATCACGAAGACTGTCGAGGGGAAGGAAGTCAAGGAAACGAAGAAGTGGAAGTTCTTCGAGCTCAGTGACTACAAGTATCTCAGCTTTATCGACCTCAAGGAAACAACCTCCGAAATTGCTCGTAGTCTGTGCGAGCTTGGCATCGAAAAGGGGCAAGTATTCAATATTTACGCCCAGACCAGGTGTGTGTTGATGCTTGTATCAGCGTCCTCATACTGACAACGATGTAGTATCAACTGGCAGCTCCTATCTCATGCTTGTGCCTCCGCAAACATTACGGTCGCGACTGCCTATGACACTCTTGGGGAAGAAGGTCTGACTCACTCACTGAATGAGCCAGAGTGTGTCGGTATCTTCACCAACGCGGAGCTGCTACCTGTGCTCTCACGTGTCCTCACACATACTACAACCGTGAAATACGTAATCTATGATGGAGAGCCATCCTCTGCCATGCTGGAAACAATTGCAGGTGTTCGAGAAGGCATCAAGGTTTTCAGCATCGATGAGCTCCGTGCTCTCGGCAAGGACAAGTCATCTGAAGCTCTTCAAGCCAGAACTCCCACACCCGACGATATCGCTTGCATTATGTACACTAGTGGTAGCACTGGTGCTCCAAAAGGTGTTATCATCTCCCATTCGAATCTTGTGGCTTCAGTCGGTGCTATTTACGTTCTCTTGGGGCATCACCTTACGGCGGATGATACGTTCCTTGCATATCTTCCTTTGGCCCACGTTCTCGAATATATTGTGGAATTGGCTTTGGTGTTTGTTGGAATGACCGTTGGTTATGGACGTGTCAAAACACTTACAGATGCTTCAGTGCGCAACTGCAAGGGCGATATAGCCGCCTTCCGCCCATCTATTATGGTCGGTGTACCGGCGGTGTGGGAAACCATTAGGAAAGGTATCTTAGCCAAAGTCCAAGTCGGAGGAGCCGTCAAGAAAGCTGTTTTCAATGGCGCAGTCAAGCTGAAGAAGAACAAGGTCCCTATCTTGGCCAACGTCGCTGATATAATTCTCAATAGCGTTCGTGCCGCCACCGGTGGTCGTTTACGTATCACTCTCAGCGGTGGTGCTGCCATCAGTCGCGAAACCCAAGAATTCCTCACCAATGCACTTGTCATTGTTTTACAAGGTCTGTCTCTTTTGGTTGTCATGATAAGTGACATTAACATACCTTGAATAGGTTATGGAATGACCGAATCCTGTGGCATGTGCGCGATTCTCCCTCCCGAAGCGATGTGCTATGGTGCAGTTGGACTTCCAGTACCCTCTGCTGAGGTCAAATTCATTGACGTACCTGAGGCTGGTTACCTCTCTTCCAACGAACTCCCTCAAGGAGAAATTTGTGTTCGTGGTCCCTCCGTTACCAAGGGTTACTTCAAGCGACCTGACCTCAACGAAGATGAGACCATATTCACTAAAGATGGTTGGATGAGGACCGGAGATGTTGGTCAGTGGAACCCTGATGGCACTTTGTCTGTAATCGATCGGTATGTCATTGGCTATATTTTGGGTATACTTTATATTTATCTTGCGGCAGCATCAAGAATTTGATCAAGCTTGCCAGCGGCGAAGTAAGTTTTTCGTTTGTTTGATATCTTTATGGGAAAATTTACTGATCGCCGGGTTTAGTACATCGCTCTCGAACGATTGGAAGCTATCTACAAAGCTTGCAATCTTGTTGCCAACATTTGCGTACATGCTACCAGTGATGCTTCTCAACCCATGGCCATCATCATTCCTCATGAAGTGCATCTCAGACACGTATTGACAGATAGACCTATCGCCGGCGTTGATGCAACCAAGGAGCTTGCGGATCTTTGTAGTCTTCCCATGGTTAGAGAACTCGTATTGAAGGAGTGTAATGCCGTTGGAAGGAAGAATGGATTCAAATCTCAAGAAATTCTACAAGCTGTTGTTTTGACACCTGATGAATGGACACCAGAGAGTGGATTGGTTACCGCTGCCCAGAAAATTCAAAGAGTTAAAATTGCAAAGACTTTTGCGGAACAGATCAAACAGGTCTATATACATAAATAGGTTTTCTGTTTAGTGTGACTGATACCTTCTTTGCCGACCTTTTGATTATTCGACTTTTCCCTCTCTCCCATTTATTATGCTTTTGTCATCTGTAATTATCTCCCCTGTGTGTGCTGTGTTTTCTTTTTCTGTTTTTGACTTACTTTCTTCCCTACATTCTCTTTGATATGTTGGTATGGGGTAGTGAGATCGTTGTCGATGTTTAATATGCTTGCTCTGATTTTCTACACATTTCTTTTTATGACGTGTCATTACAAATACTTATGATACCCTTCGGTTTCAATGATTATGCACACATGTTTGTCTTTACATCGTTCAAGAAGAAGAAAAGAACAATTATTGGTTTGTATTTATAAAGTACAGCCAGATTATTTAAAAAAAAAAGAGCGAATAACAAAAAGAAAAAGAAATCAAAGCAACACCAGTCAACTAGACAAATCCTACTCACAACAAGTTTGCTGGCTCATGACAAGTTTCATCATTCAACTGGTTGTACTCTCGTTTTCGTTATATAATAAATAATAAGAAAACGAGAACCAGGATGACTAGAGCAAGACGTGAGCAGTAAACGTTGTTGAGGGGTGGGATGCCAATTAGTTGGATGGGTGCTGTTGATGGATATAGAAGGTGTATTGGGTGACACAGTGATTATCTGTTTTTCACCTCAACTTGATTTAAGTATACGTATAATCACCGATTGATTCCAAAAAAAGACTTGTAATGGATTATATGGTTGCATGTGGAATTATCGAGAAAAATACGTTTTTTTTGAATGGTTTCGGACCTCGGTTTTTCCTTTGTGTTTTGAAGTTTCTTGTTCCAGAATGATCAGTTTGATTATGGAGAACAGCACAATGGCGGCATGATGGATTGCTGAACTTGTTGACGCGCTGTGAATCATGTTTGACTCTTTGGCCCCTTGGCAATCGACTTCTGGCTCCTAATCCGATTGGGATTCGTTTCAATTAAAAAGCATCGATAACTGATCTATTAACTTACCAAGTTAGTAATCCGAACGTAAAAATGTTTCGCTGTGAAAAGAGGAAGGTCAGTACGATATGTATGAGTATGATTATGTAGGTTTCGAAAGTTCATATCAGGAGAGGAAAGGTAAGAGTCCGGAAGGTTGAGTGACTGATTCGGCGTTGACGGGAGTGAATCATATCAGACAATATTATGTAAACATTATAAATGGAGGTCCATTAATAGCCTTGGCATCTACTCACGATCAATGCATCATATTTCCGGCGCAAACCTATTTTCTAAAAAAATAATCCTCCCCGTCGTTCGAACTCCAATATGCGAACATGAATAAAAGAAGAAATTCATGGCGACCAAATCTGCTGTCTGTTGTGTCTACTTGTACACGTTGTTGGACCTGAAGCGAATTACGGGCTCTAAATTTGGAATTACATGGGCTTGGCAAAGGGTAGGCGAAGAAAGTTCCAAGCCAAAGCCCCTTTGCTAAGCCCTTGCTTGGCTCACAACAAACAAACGGCAGTTTTGATTTGCTTTTCACCCTCTCCTTCAGTTACACGGTCTCACAAGCCCCCATCCCCTGCTCCTCTTCAGGCTTTATCCACGAGCCACTCGTCATTCATTCACTTGTTCTCTGAATATTCCGATACTCCCCTAATCCCATTCATCACTAACCCATCAACAACTCACCATAACAACGCCAGCTCAGCGTTTATTGTCTTACTAACATAACCTCCACTTACCCAACAAACGATTAACAACACAACACCACCCACGCACATCCAACAATGAGGCTTCTTTCAGCCTTGACGACATTAGCAGTGTCTTTTTCCTTAACTTTAACTCAAGTTCAAGGACAAATAACTGTTTATGGACAAATTCCATTAGCTCAAACGTTAACGGGTACAGCTGCTGGAGCTGCTCCTACAACTTTGGCTGCGTATAATGATACAGAGTTGACTCCTCCTGCACCACCTGCTGAGTGGAATGGGGTGTTTAGAATGGATTTACAGAGAGATGCGGTTAATGTTCAAGGAATTTCGATTCCTCATACTACAGCTTCGTTTTTTGGGTTTTCTATTGAAATGTCGGTTATTAATCAAGTTCGTGAGTATCATGTTTGGGTTTGAGTAAGAAGAGTTGGGACAAATGCTAACTTTGGATTATTTTATTTGTTTAATGTTTTTAGTTGGGAAGAATTCGTACGTTTCTTTTTTTTATCTTTCTTTCTTTTTCGGTGACTGATTACAAACAAATATAGATCGTTCATTCAAGTTCCTTTCCTAAATCTCATGGCCAACCTACAAGAAAGAGCTGGTCACGTCCTTATTCGTCTTGGTGGTAATACTCAAGAATACGCTGTAATGGTAGACCATCTCGATTATGGTCATGCTATCGCAAAGGAAAAGGCTTCTCTAACTCAAACTGTCCGTTTATTTTATTGTTCTTCCGGTTTCCGAGGTTCAAATCACTGATGTTTTTCTACCCCCTATGAATTGGAATAATAGACATTGACTCCGGCTGTGTTGTATACTATTGATATGTTTTACATGGCTGCCAATATTTCTCAGTTTGTTAATATCAATTGGTTCCTTGGTAAGTTTATTTTGGTGGTTTATTTTCGGGATGTGGAAATGTTATTAAATGTTATTCTTTAGGTGTTCCATTCAATGATACCAATTGGCGCATGCAAATTGCTGAGTACGGAGAAGAAATTCTTGGTGATAAACTTATTGGTTTACAATGTGGTAACGAACCTGATTTATACCAACGGTTAGTACTATGGTTTTGATTTTTCTGTGATTTGCTGATTTTTGCTCTTGCACTTAGTCATGGACATCGACCTGCACCATATCTCCCTGCTGACTACACTAGAGAATTTGGTGAATTGTTGACTGCGATGCAAGCAAATCCTAGGATCCCTCGTACGAATATTCTTATTGGGCCCAGTCTTGCTAGTGCAGATTGGACTCCGGAGCAGGTTTGGGAAACTGGGTTTATTCCTACTTATCAAGATAATCTTTATGCTTTGACCGTCGAACAGTACGTTCTTTCCACAACACATAAATCTCAATCTGATTCTAATCCTTTCTTTTCTGTTAGTTACCCGAACAACAATTGTTTCGCTCAATTCGGTACTGGTTCATTTCAAGATCCTACACTCAACTTCCCATCCTACTTGACACACAAAGCTGGTGTTGACCTTGCTAGGCCTTACTTATTTTCCACTTCTCTTGCACATCAAGCAAACAAACCTTTTATTATGTTCGAAACTAATACTGCTTCTTGTGGTGGTTTCCCTGGTATTTCGGATAGTTTCGGTGCTGCACTTTGGGGTATGGATTATGGATTCCAAATGGCTTATTCGAATTTCTCGAACGCGTTATTACATATTGGTGGACAGAATGTTTATTATAATCCTTTCACCGGTACGTCATATTTTCTCCTTCCAAAAAAATTCGCTCCTATTAACACACCCTTGTGTTTCAGCTCCTCCTACTAATCAATCTGCCTTCAACCAATGGACCGTCGGTGCAATCTACTATTCCGTTCTCGTCCTCGCTGAAGCTTTTGGTAAATCCAACACCTCACAAATTATGGATTTATACCCAAACAATGCAAACGAATTCACTCCTGCTTATGCTATCTATGAACAAGGCCAATTGAACAAGATTGCCTTGTTTAACTATGTTAATGATCCTTCTGGTGCTCATGATATTCAAGCTACTTTCGGTTTACCTGAAGGTGTACCTGTACCTGCGAGTGTTAGCGTTAAATATCTTGCTGCTGCTTCGGTTTCTAGCAAGTATAATATCACTTGGGCTGGTCAGGTACGTTAAATTTTTATTACTATGATGGTTGATTGAAATCGCGTTTTTTTTTTAGACACTTGGAAACAAATTCGAGGTTGACGGAAAATTCAAAGGCGAATTGAATGTAGTCAACATTCCATGTGATACAGCAGCCAACACATGTACAATTCCAGTCAAAGCACCAGGTTTCGCACTTGTTTTCTTAAACAATCAAGACGAATTCGTTTCTTTAGGTCAAGCTTCTCAAATATTCACAACCTCAACCCATACAAAAACTATCAATACTGCAACTGTCGATCCGGCTGTTTTGGCAACTAGTAATGGACATTCTGGAAAAGATAGACTTGCTGGTTTGGGTAGTACTAGTAAAGGAAGTGTTCCTAATAGTGCGGTTAGTGGGATGTTGAGGATTAGTAAAGAGGTTTTAGGTGCGTTTGTTATTGGGAGTGTTGGTCTTGGTGTGTTTACCGCTATGGGTTGGCGATGAGAGAGAGTGTGTGATTTATTTTTGGGACTGATAGCTTAGTTTTTCTTCCCGATCTGTTCTGGACTTGATTTTTGCTTGATGCATTAATTTTCTAAATTTATACTTTTTTTGTGAGTATAAATGATTACGTAAAGCATATAGACCATATTTTTCTATTTTTGGGTTGTGATAGCCATGCATCAAAGACAAGACGTTGACCATTCGTGTCTCGTGTCTTATTGAGGCGAACAAGAGCGGGACTGAATAAATGAGACGAATGGTATACAACAGTAGAGTTTAATTGAATAAAATAAAATGAGCATAGGATGAAACAGGTGTTGTGGAGAGGAGATATCTGAAACTGGAGAGGAGGGAGGAGGGAGGGTTGATGTGGAAGATGGCAAATCCCGAACCAATGAGAATGCGTGAAAGTTCTATCTCGCGGCAAGGGGCATTTTGTATGGAGGTTGTTGTTGGAGGGGAAAATACGAGCCCGAGGTTGGGTGTTTTTTTTTGCGCACGGACATGAAAAAGAGAGGAACAGCCCCCCCAAATTACGCCCACCACATCCGGAATAGTAACTCATCATCTCTTATGGCTGAAGACGTGGACATGCTCGACGCTACTCCGCGTACTCTGCCTCATCAGCCTCTGGATTCTCCAGGCTCAAACATTAACCTTGCACCTTCCGTCGCAGTCACTTCCCCTCCAGCCAGCGCAAACTCAACAGACGCTAGTCGTCGTTCGTCACTCGCCGCGCTGATGAATCCCGAACCAGTTTCCGAACATGAACTTTCTGATCATGATGAAAGTGAGGTAGAAGCGGAAATACAAGGTGCTGCTGAAGACGACGACAATGATGAAGGAGAGGAAGACGATGAAAGTAGCGCCGACGACGAGGATGACGACGACGAAGACAGCGAAGCCGAAGAAGAAGGTGACGACAGTACAAAAGATAGCATACTTATAGTGGAGGGACCCTCTACCTCATCAACAATAGTACCTGAAGACACGAGCACATCGAATCCAACAGCGATAAGAGCTTCCTCAGCATCGCGTTCAATCTCAATTCCAATCCTTGTTCATGCGAGCAACCATAATTCGGCTTCCCCCGCAGTTGTACCCGGAGATCCGGCTTCTTTTCCTCCGTCCGTATCCGCTCCTCCCGGCCCTATTGCCGGTTCATCTAAACCTGCGTCATCGGCTAAACCACGTTCAAAACATGTAAAGGCCCGTTCACCGTCACCATCACCGCCACCTCCGCCACCTCCGCCACCACTAGAGACTGTTAGGCTGCAGATTAATCTGGGAGGTCCAGATAATTATGAAGTCAATGTATCGAGATTGGCAAAGGACACTGGTCAACGACCGCCTACTCCTCCACCAAGAGTTATCGTTAATAAACATCCTCTTAGTGAGAGTGAAGGTGAAACGGATACTGGAAAGAAGAAGAAACGAAAGGTAATGCACTTTGTTGTTCTCATGATCAACTGTTCACTTCATTAATGCCTAGAAGAAGAATCCTACGTCGGATTATTACGATGTCAATGATCCTTTTATTGACGATTCGGAGCTGGCTATAGATGAACGGACATATTTTGCTCAGACGAAGCAACAGGGATTCTATGTTTCTAGTGGAGAGGTTGCTCTATTGAAAGACAAGCAAGTCCTATAACTTTCTAGTTTCATTGTTGAGAATGAGTCTAACCAAATTAACAGAACACCTAAGAAACCAAAATCAAAGAAGATGATTTCACTAGCAACTGCTCTCAATGCTTCAACGAGTAATGGAAGTACTTCCGCCGTCAAACGAGATCGAGAAGACGGTACATCAGAAAATCCCGTACACGTCGATGATGATAGCATTTCGGCCGTTAATAAGAGCCTTGAAGACGAGGGCGATGAACGTGCTGGTCAGAAACGGAAACGTTATTTGACAGTTGTGGAGAATGGTAAGAAACGTAAAATCGTTGATCAGGTCCGTTATTTTTTTCTTCTTGATTACTAAAATATACATAACTAACATTTTAATAATATAGAATTCTTTCCACCCCGAACTACAAGCGTCCATTGAGAAACTTAAGGAAGCAATCAAACTGGGTATGTACCACACATCTATCTACTCGTCAACTGGTACTCAACATCCATTTCATGCAGAAACATGGTCACAAAAAGGCAAATTCCCACCAAACATCAAACCGCTACTCGCACAACTTGCTTTACAAGCTATCAAACTCGACGAATACGATGAATATTTCTTCAACCTTATGCCTGTTTTATTCCCTTATAACAAGTTTACAATGAGCAAGTTAATTAAAAGGACGGTGTTTTCGGATCATACAAAGTTGTTACAGGATAGACAGGATGAATTGTTGAAGGAGTTAAAGACTCATGCTGATGAAGGATTTCAAAAGGCGGAAGAAGAGTGGACGAAAAGTGTTATTGCTTGGGGTACGTTCTATCTATTTTTTTTTATCGTTTCACCCGCTGACTTTAGTCACAATTATGACATTATTTTTAGATAAACGACAAGAGAAAAAGTCAGAAAACCCAAATGAATCGATTTCAGCAGCTCCTACACGACATCCAACAGAAGAAATGGAAGTAGATGGAGGAAGTGTTGGACCTCAAGGACAAGATGGAGAAGGAAAAGATAATGGAATTTCGACTGTTGGTGGAAAGGATAAAGGTGATCATCCGCCACATAAGAGATATAGGATGACGGAACAGATGAAGAATATTGTTTGGCAACTTGTATTGTTGAGTAATGAGTGTTGTCGATTGGAAAATGAGAAAAAGTGAGTTTTTATTTATTTAGGAGTATTGGATATCAGTTGTTAATGAGTGTCGTTATCTTTTTAGTGCTTTGGAAGGATCGGTTATTCAAGTTAGTGAGCAAGGGTTGAGGAAAGCTTTGTATCAGAAGATTGTAGCTGCTTTCCCCGATGGATGGATGTCTTCTGGTCAGATATCCAGAGATGGTACGTTTATCTTCTTTTTCTCCCCTGTGTTCATTACATTGAAATAACTCCTATGAAATGCAGTGAGTGCAATGAAGAAACGATACGAGAAAGAAGCAATGGAAAATGAAGCGTAATCCCATTCCCGCCAACACAATTAAATCGCAATCAAAACCCATCATCCACATATCCTTTTAAGCTTTAATGATCACTTCATCCTAAAAATTCACTTATCGTCTATCATATCCCCTATTCAACTAAATATAGGCTGGAAGGAAGCCGCAAATCGCTAAACTCGTCACCTATCGATTTCAAAGTTTGCACTGCACATGATATATATGCACCATTGATTGTTCGTGGTGGTGGTGGTATCGTGCTTACTCTTTCGACCAAAGGCGAATTTCCTACTCAAATCCTAAAACTCTCATCATAAATAACAACAAATCACTGCCTAACTATGTCCTTCAAGCTTCGCTTCCTCCTCAACGTTTATTCATCCCATCATTACGTCACTTTTCTCTCCTCCTTCCTCTTCTCCCCTGTTCTCTCTCTCATTCTCACTCTCTCTATGGTTTCGACCTCTTATTTTCTTTCTCTTGTCTCTATATTCTTTGGTCTTTCTCTTACTCGCTGTCTTTATTGCTCTTTATAGCAGAAGTACTGAGAACGACGTTGTATTACTATTTATAAATTTTGTGGTTTTTTTTTCTTTCTTTAATCTGGACTTGGTTTCTGTTTTTTTTTTTATGCTCGTCATTTTTTGCTGTCTTTAGTTTGTTGTTTGTTGCCTCGTTTTTGAGGTGTTGGTGGTGATGTTGGAGTTGGAGTCGATGGGTAGGATGTTGTTGTATGAATGTTGAGAAATGAGGAAGGAAGAAGGAAAGGAGTAGGATGCTTTTAGTACTGGTATACTTATATTCAAACCCATTCATTCAATTAGTGCCGTATTTTTTTTTTCCTTTTTTTTGATACTTAATAATAACATTTTGAATCAGATTGGTGATAGTTTTTTTTTTCAACTTTCAACTGTTATTGTTTTATCGTTAGTTATGCTATAATTTTTTACGTCTTCTTTTTTCTTCCGTTTTTTTTTGGGTAATAAGATTGGTTTTGGTTGTCTTTTATTGAGTTCGGGTATTGAAATATTGGATGTGAGCGATACTATGATATATTTTGGTATTTTCCCCATTAAAAAAAAACCACGTCTGCTTTTGGTATCAAATACATTCAGTATTCACTCTGACTGGGAGAACATCTCTTATTTATGGTATGGTAATGAACAGGGTCAGAATTATACATTCGAGTTTCGGATATCAACTTGGATTTACTCCAGGATGTGACATCTGGTGATCTGTAAAAAACACAGACAACCAAAAGTTAAGATGTTAAGAGAAGTAATGATTTTGATTTCCCCCCTTACATCTGAGGTTCTGTTTTGAAACCAGGGTAACACCGCAAGTAGTGCAACGGTACTTTGGAGTTGAACGTCGGTCGTTCGCGTTATACTTGACCGGGGAGGGTGTGTTCAAGTTATCGGCTTGAACATTTGATTCTGAAGACAAGTTGCGAGTTGTAAGCTTGGTATATCTGCACATACAATAATAGCCTGTCAATAAGTCATACCTTGTTGTGGTAAGTTGCTCGAAGATTGAGGTTGCAGTTGAGATGAAGTATCGGGATGAGCACGAGATGGGTCGTTGTCAGCTGTGGGAGGCATTGAGATTAATCCTTAGGGACCCGGGAGAGAACAGTCTTTTGTAGGCCAACGGCCCAAAAGTTGCTGTTGAGTCTAAATATGACTTAATAATCTCAGAACAAAATTTTTCAAAAGGACCCTTGGGAATTTAGAAAAATAGATAGAATACACTATACTCTGTTGGACGATTGGAATAGTCTCTCATACTGGAAACTCCACCGTGTGCGAGAAGTCTGCCAAAAATATATAAGAGTAACCGTTTTGATTTTGGAACTCGGGAACTTCGTGAGCGCGTACCGAAACGCTCACTGGGAAGTTTAAGACTCATTGGAATTGGCAATATTGTTCTTAATATTTATCACCCCAACGAAGACTCGGAATACAGAGTACAATGTCAAGCCGGTTTTATGGGGTTATACAACTACGAGACTAAATAAGTTTACTTTAACTATCACTCGTCCACTGTGACCCGTCGCAACCTTCACTGTTGTCCATCATCTTCATCTTCTTAATCTTCATCACTCTCACTCTCACTATCACTCTCGTCGTCTTCGTCATCATCATTCTCATATGTGATAGTACTGTCATCAGTGTCATTCTCGTCACTGTCAAGTTCTTCTCCCTCATCAGGGCTTTCCTTTGGTTCACGAGTTTTCTTGATTGGGTCGAATATAAAAAGGAGCGATTGGGTGCCTGTGACAATTCTTCCTGTAAATTCATCCACCTCAGAAATATGGGGGGATAATAGATCATTCCAAGAATCCCAAAGGATATCCTTGGGGTCATCTATGTCGTAGAATGTTGAAGTGCAGCCTGTTTCTTCAACAGAATTAATAGGGTACGGTGTTTTGGTGATCCCCCTTCTATTTTCCGACTTGGTATGGAGAAAGAACGAATTTGACCATCCTTTCCCCATGGATATAATAGGTAACTTAGGTTTGTCGCTTGGTGCTGACTGTCGATGATACTTGCAGACGGGTGTTCCCGAATCGAGGTCTTTTGGGATATGTATTGTGAGGATGCGTGGATTTACTGGTTTTTGTAAAGTGATATGAGTGTCTCCAGAAGGATCCATATAGCTTGTCACAAAATTTCTGAAGAGTTTAATGAGGGATTTACTTTCACAAGGGAAGGTGTAGTGTGGCTTCATATTGTCTCCCCTTGGATCAGTGAGGGTGTATATCTCTAGCGCGGTAGAAGTTACGAGCAGCATTCTGTTATGAGGGAGTAGATAGGGTTGCGGCTATACCTATTTTTTCAAAAACAATTAAGAGAAATTAATAGAATAAACTCACAACGCCCTCGGAGGAATTTAGCTGAACAGTAAGCGATGATGTCTTGCATTTAGGATTCATATAGTCGAAAAAGATATTCATAGAGATTGGGCCATACTGCTCATTGTCGTTCTCGAAGAATTTCTGGTCAATGGATATAATGCGATCCTTGTTCAACACACATCTGAACCCAACAATTTCGCCTTGGAGAGCTTGAAGAGGGAAGGTATTGACGTAATGAATTTCGAGGTGAGCTTGTAGTCCATGTCCAATCATTTCAAGCCTATAGAGATCCATACGAGGACCTATTTTATAATAATTCCAAGTTCCAACAGCCCTTTTAATAATATGTTCTCAAGATAGCACTAGTACTTACTAGTATATCTGAACTGTGAATGGTGGTGGGGGAAATTACGGTAGTCGTAAATAAGTAATCGCACCGAGTATTGTTTCGCAGTTTCGTCGACCCAATACGTAATTCTTTTAGTGAGAGTGCCCTTCGGGAGGTTCAGTTTGAGTAGAGCCGAAGCTTTGGGTTTTGGTTGGTCAAGATCAGTAACGTAGAGGTGACATTCAGAAGGGGAAAATCTACGAGGTTTTGCAGTGAAATGTAGCAACCATCTCCCCCCAGGAAGAAGGACCGGGTAATCTAGAAGCACACGTTTGATCTTGCGGAATCCATATACCAAAGGAGACAGAGTTACTGGTTTTTCATAAAATCGCCACCGATTGAAAACCCATTCTTCTATCTCTCGGGAATCAAAGTTATTAGGTGGCTCCTGGAGTCCATAGCCACCTGGGAGGGATTGAAAATTCCGCATCAAGGAGATCCACACTTGCCGATCCTTACTTTTTTCATAAATTGCCTTACAAGTCTGATAGAGAACAAATCTGTTAGTATATCCAAGTCGTCGCCACGATTTGCCGGTGAACATGCGTACCTGTCTCATTGATAGTACACTTGGATAGTCGAGATGTTTGAATATCTCAAGAAACATTTCGTTTGGAAGGCCTAAAAGTCTGAGAGTGGAATATGAGGTGGACATAATCGGAGGATGAAAATTGTGAACTTCGAGTTAGTTCTGAACTGCGAGATTTTTAAAAAGATGAAATGATGTAGCTTCCAAGCTGACGCAGCTTTATTAAATACCCACAAGGAACATTCTGGTCTCAGTAAACCTTGTGTAGTCATAAAAGAATATAGAAACAATAGAAACAATAATCCTAAAATACCATGATTATTGTTCGAGCTGGAGTATTGTTAAACTCAGGGTCTTTCCGGGTCAGGCTGGGTCTCGTCCTTAAGTCACGTGACATCGAGGTCTGTTTCTCATGTAAAAGTGGGCAGGAATACGCACATTGGACAGTAGATAGATGGTTTAGCATGGAATATAACTCAAATGGTTCCAGAAAATGGATTTAGAATATTTTTCGAAATTTTCAACATTTCTTTCTGTTAATAATGTGCAGATTCTCATAGTCAACTTAAAGGAGGTTATGTTACAATATAAATTCGTGGACTCGTCTATTGTTTCTACCTGAAAGAATGAGGCTACAGGATCCGCTGACTCTTGAGCTGGATACGATGTAAATAAAGGAAGGAAAACAAAAATCTAACCTCAACGTTGCAATATGTATATAGCAACTGGAGGAAATAATTGGAAATACTATAGAATTTAAGTTCTGTATAGAGAAAAACCACCAAAACAATCACAGCAGGAACAAAAACCGACAAAGAGAAAAGTCTGAGAGTTCAATCCCCGAAGGTTAAATTACCATTATCTCTAACAATTAATCGCCGGTATCACCGCAGGATCCTGAATCGAAAACGAAGTAGTGGAATGTGAAAAGTGTGGATATTCTGAGACTCGCATTTGGATAGTAGAAAAAAGAAAATGCAACCAGCACCTAGTATCAACTAAAACAACAGTGCATTTCCCTGTCACACACTCTTTTGTGAGCCTCAGGCCTAGTAATACCGTTCAAATAGACCAATAACAACTTAACCTGTTCCTGTGGTGTGCGGTTAGAACTTTGATCCTGATCGCTAAATCACTTCCCTATGCTTTCATACACTAACGCCCTGGCTTGCAGTAGCACTAATGATTTAGACTCAGTTGTAGCAAAGTTGATTTGCAACTGTAGGTATTAGCTCTGCATCAAGTGTCTTTTGCGAATAATATATGATCTCCGCCGTAAAAGATTGCTGTATTAGTAGCTTCATTTACCCCAAAGTTAACAAAGGCATTCTCGAAAGCCTGAGCCATTGACTTAATCATGGCGACAGTACAAATGAGTGATGGTGCATTTTTGATTACTGGACCTCCCAAAGTTGCCGCATCTCTATTCGTGGTCACATGACATATGTCAGTGGAGACATCTTGGAGACACTCACTTTCGTATTCGTACACAGCTGACACCTGAGAACCGATTCTGTGATAAAATACATCCTGCCTTCATATATACTATGTCTTCTGGCATGATTATGTATTGAGACTAACTTGATGGGGAGGAAAACAAGGTTTGCACTTGCGATAATAGATATACAGCGTGTATGCAAGCCTCTTTGACCTGAGAAATGGTAATGTTTTAAAAGCCAGGAGATGTTCATGTGTTCATTGACGGTGGCGTACATCATGATGTAAATACAAATAGATAGCGATATTTATAAATATATGTAGAGGTTTTGTCAAGGTTTTTTGCATTCAAATCGTCGTCTTTTTCCATTTTAATATTCAATCCAGGGAATTCATGCCTTGCAAAGGCGACTTTTAATTTGTTGCAAGCCTCTCAGAAAAAGACTGAAACGAAATGAACGGGGTCTGTTCCTGAACATAAATAGGAGTAGACTTCCATTGAGCGTCGATCGAAGGGATAGAAATCGGATTCACAACCACCTGACGTCTCAGCAGCCTCACCTTTCTACCTCCGTCTCTCTTCTTCCTCCCATCTATCCCCCCTCTTCCCAGGGCCCACACTCGCTTTTACCTCCCAGTGCCGGCTATCTCTGTCAACAAACTAGCTGGAGTCAGAATCATGCATTCACTCTTGTTTCTATCACTGTTTCTACAGGCGATCTCTGTCCTTGAGGTGACATCTGCGGCAGGTCCGCCCTCGCTTAATCAACAACAGCGACAGGTGTTAAGGGATAGATTGTTCCAGACGAACCTTCGTGGTCCTAGATGGAGTACGCTTTCCTGTCATTTTTCTCTCAAATGGATTCGGGAATAAGCTCTTAATAACAGCCGGGAACGATAACCAAAATGTCCTTATTGATCTGGTCACATCAAGTATGCAACTCGCCGGATTAAGTGTCGAAACTTTGAACTACACATTTTCCCGGTATGATAAACGCATATATCTACTTTCTTCATCAGATGTCTGACTATATGCGTTTGCTAACATATATAGATGGGACCCCCGTTGGTGGTCACTTAGTCTTCACCTTAAAAACGGAACGGACATAGGACTTCCGACGACAGGGTTTTGGCCATACAGTGGTGACAGCGGTTTGGGCGGTGTTACTGCTCCTATGCATGATGCTGGTACGTATGGGCTACATGAAGATCAAACCCGAGATGAGAGCACGCTCAATTTAACAAACTTACCTCCGGGAGGAAGTATATTGTTCTTTGATAATCCGAGTCCGACTAGGAATTATCTACCTCCGGGGTATCGTCTGTTAGGGTAACTATATGCGCTTGGTGATATGCACAGTAATGTAACTGAGCGGGGTGATTAGGACGTCACGTAACATACCGACATCCAGGATCCCGGAGGTGAGCATACATAAATATTTTTGTTTTATGACATCGTGTCAATGAACGGATATAGATCGGAAACTTGACAAATCCCCATTGGCAATCCGAAAAGAAGTTGGACTTTGACGAACTGAGGGATATGGGCATCAAAGGCGTGGTGGCGTCCTGGGTCGATACCTCGGATGAAAATGGCGCTCTCCAGTTCTTACCAAACCAAGGTGCTCCAGGGGACGGAGACAGACAATTCGCCGTCCCATCTCTTTACGTTGGAAATTCCACCGGGGAGCTCATAAGGAAGCTAGTAAATAATGGCGAGGTCGACACAGCGACAGTCGTACTCGACGCACCGAGTTTAGAGTCACAAAGCAAAACAATCGTAGGATATCTACAAGGAAAGGCTAACCAAGAAGACTCCATTCTACTTTATACACATAGTAAAGCCTGTATGCTTGCTTCCCTGATGACATCATAGCTAACTCGATGTCAAGGTGATGGTCCTAGTATTATTGAAGAAAATGGTAGGTGTAACTTACCCTGGTAATCTATTCCGTAGAGCAGCAATTGATGTGTTTTGTAGGTCCTCTTCTTCTCTTGACTATGGCGGAATACTTTGCAAAAAACCCACTGAACATTAGTATAAGGTCAGTCTTATTGACTTCAGACCTCGCGAAAAGCACGACTGAGAGTTATTGTAGCATTGTGATCACAACTGGACATATGTCAGGAGGTCATCTAAACGAGAGACTGTGGATGTCGGAGAGACCATCAATTCGACGAAATGCCAAAGCTGCTATTATTTGCGAGCACTTTGGCGCTATTGAATGGAAGGACAATTTTAGCACTGGAAAGCCTGTATACCAACCCACAGGGAGGATTGAACCCATGTGGACCATGGCGTATGTTATTTTTCTTTGTGTAGCAAGAAAGGAGATGCACTAATGTGTTATGTGATAGGAATTCTTCCTCGGCTAGTGATATGCTCCATGAGTTATATTTAGAGGCTTTCAGGGGAACACCCGATAGTATCAGGATGGCGCTTTTAGCCCCACAGACTGTTGACGGTGTTCGGTCAAGATGGTAAATACTGTCAAGAAAACTGGGCCAACACGAACATGACTGAGTCTTGATGATCATAGGTACGGCGCTGGAGGAAGTAGTGTCTTAGGACGAAGTAACATACCAACAATTGGGTTTGTCGTCGTCGTAACTCGTTGTACTACAATAACTCACCATGTTTGAATTTAGGATCATACCACAGCCGGATTACTTGTGGGCAGCCATGCCAGATGGCGGGTGGAGTAAACTTGATATCGACATTTTATTCACTCAAATCAATGTCATCCTACAACTTGTCAAGAGTCTCGATGAAAAGTACTCAGCTGGTCAATTATAATCCAACACACATCTTGAATCTTCGAAATCTTTTCCTTGTCTAATGTACATTACAGACCTGTAAGATAGTCGAAAATTATGGCGGTTATGAATATCATGCTTTTTGAATATGTTGAGCGTTCATGTAAATGGAAAAAGCTAATGTTAACGAGGGGCGAGTGTGTGACATGTTTCATAAAGATATTTCAGAACATTAGACGTTATCAGTTAACAGTGTTCAAAAGGTAGATAAAAGAAAAGGAATATAACATGTTAATCAGTGGCACATTGATCGGATAGAGGCACAGACAGGGCTATGATAAACGAAAACATGAAATTGAAGAACAGAAAAAAGAAAGAGAAAATGACAAGGAAAAAATGAGATAAATGGAATTGAGGGGTAACTAAACGGGACAGGAGGAAAAAATGGGAGTTGCGTAGCGCTTGCAATAGGGTTTGGGGTACTAAACTGATGCAGAGTGAGAGAGAAAGAGAGAGAAACAAGAAAGAGAAAGGAGAGAGAAAGAATAATGAGTGGGTTAAAAAAGATGGATAAAAAGCAATGGTGACGAGAGTCAAGAAAATGTGATATGTAATCCACCGAAACCAAAAATGAAAAGAAAAGAAAGGAAAGGAAAGGAAAAAAATAACAGGTAAAAGGGACGTGAAGAGAGTGAGAGTGAGTGGGCTATAAAAAAAAGCAGAAGAAAAAAAAAACCTCTGCAATATCGTGAAAAGAAAGTTAAAAAAAAAGATTGGAGACAAAAAAACAAAAGTGTAAACCAAATGAAGCGAAAATGTAATATAATATCCCATCCCTTCTCCAAGAAGTTACATCTTTTTTTTTTTGTTCTCTGTTTTGTTTTTTTTTTTTGTATTGAAATCGGTATCAAATCGATATTCAAACTTTTTATCATCAAAAAAAAAACAACATAGCAAAAAGCATAACGAGAAGAAGGAAGAATTGAAGAGTATCTTCTTTTCCAGGAAGACGACGGAGAAGAATGACGACTTCGACTTGAAGTTTTGCGGTTTTCCATCTCTCACACGCTTCAATTTCCTAGGTTCCACCGTTCCTCCCTTCGCTTCTCTTTTCTCTCTTCTCCTCTCTTCTCCTCTCTTCTCCTCAATATCCAGTATCCAATCCCAATCCATATCCCCTACTGCAGCGCATTTATTTACAGAAGAGAAAAAGCTACCCCAACAGCTTTAATTCCCAGAAGGTGATGAAGGCGAATGAGGATTCATCCCAAACGGACTTCCAAAATACGGATGATTCACATTCACATTAACATTAACATTCGAATGCCAATCATGTCCTGGTCCTGGTCCAGGTGCCGTATTACCCCATAAAGAAGCTCCCGATCCAGGTTGCTGCTGTTGCTGCTGCGACTGTTGTTGTTGTTGTTGCTGTTGATGAGGATGCTGATGAGAATGAGGATGATGATGAGATGGATGTCCAATCGGTGGTGGTGGAGGATGATTGTGATTATGATTATGATTATGATTATGATTACTTCCTAGAGATCCGATAGGTAGAGGTTGTTGTGGTGATGAAACACTATTACCACCATTACCACCAGCACCAGCACCAATAACACCAGGTCTTCCACCCGATGAACTAGAAAATCCAGTTGGAGGTCCCCATGGTGTTGATCTCATACCAACACTATCACCTACAACACCACGAGGACTTGAAGGTCCCCAAGGAGGACCAGGTTGACCAATCATACCACCACCAACAACATTCATACCACCAATACCAACGTTATGACTCATAACACCACTTCCACTACCAACTGCAATTCCAATAGGAGCAGTACCAGTTCGTCTACTTGAAGCTGGAACAACTTCATCATCGTCATCTGCAAGAGCTGAAGATCCAAGAACTTCTTTAGGACTAGGTGATCTTCTAATTGGTGAATGAGATCTAGGACTAGCAGTTTCCCCATTCGTAATAGTAGATGCAGTAGGTCTTGCAATTGGAGCAATAGGTCTTGTGATAGGACCAGGACCAGGACCTGAAGATGAAGGGTCTGACGAATGTACAGGTACCGAGCTTCTTCGACCTGATCCAGGAGCCAACATAGAAGACATAGGACCAGGGGTAGTCGGTGATCCCGATGGTAACATCGGAGTCTTCGATTTCGGAGGTGGTCCGATAGGTGATGGTACTCCGGAAGACGGACCAACTCTACCGAAAGTATTAGGGTCAAACGGAGGCCCAGGATTGAAATTACGCGGAGGTTGAAGTTGAGGTTGTTGCATTCCTGGACCACCAAAAGGGTAAGGTACTGGTCCAAAATTACCAACGCGTGGAGAGATTGCTACAGGAGGAATCATACCACCTGGTTGACCTTGTCCATACATTACACCTGGTGTCGGCGGCATGGATGAAAGATGAGGAGGTGGAAGTTGAGGTGTGATAGGAGTTTGAGGTTGAGATCCAACAGGAGTAAGTCGAGATTGTTGAGAGATTTGCGGTAATGAAGGAGGTTGAGGCGCACGATTACTATGACTGAGCATGATGTTCGGTGATGAGATGGAGGACGTAAGATTGGGAGGTCTAGCATTGGTGTTGATCTGTTTCTTGGGCGTATTATTCAGACCATTGCTGAGACTATGATTCGGGGATCGTTGCAAACTAACAGGAGTCGACCCCGAGGCGACCATGCCCATAGGAGGCTTGATAGGAGTAGGCGTAGAGATTGGGTACGGATTTCTGGGAGCTTGCTTAGAAGGACCAGCATGTTGCTGCTGCTGGAGAAGAAGCTGTTGCTGTTGTTGAAGACGTTGTAGGTCAGCCTGAGCGGTAGCTGCTGCCAAAGCACGTTGCTGAGCCGCAGCCTTTTCCCTAGCTTCCTTCTCCTCACGTTCCTTCTGTGCCTTTTTCTCCCTTTCAATCTTCTCAACCCTCTCCCTTTCCTCCCTCTCCAACCTTTCCTTCTCCTTTCGTTCCTTCTCAACTCTTTCTCTCTCTTCACGTTCCTTGGCCAATCTAGCTTCCCTCTCTTCTCTATTCTTCCTCTCCTTCTCTTCTCTTTCTTTCTTCTCCGCTCTCAATTTCTCTTCCCTCTCTTTCTCCTTCTCTCTCCTCTTTCTTTCTCTTTCAGCTTCACGTTCACGTTCTTCTGTTGTCTTCTCCTCTTAATTTCCTCTTTATGTGCCCTCTCTTCTTCAGCCGCTTTACGAGCTATTCCTTTCTTGCACGTTCCTCTTCTCTTCTCTTTCTATTTTCTTCTTCTAGTGCTGCTTGTTTAGCTTTCAAAGCAGCTTCTTCAGCAGCTTTTTCAGCCGCTCTAGCCGCTCTTTCTTCCTCTCTAGCCATTTTCTGTTGCCTATAAAAAAGAAAAAGAAAAAAAGACAATCAATAACCTAATTCAATCGAATAAAAGTGTACCAAAAAAAAAAAGAAAGAAAAAACTCACTTCTTCTTATCCTTCTTCTTCTGATTCGCATTCTGTTTCTTCATCTCCTTCTCCTTACTCAACTTATCCTCATCCTCCAACTCTCTCAACAACTGCATCTGTCTCTCTTGAGCAACTTTTTCTCTATAAGCTTGTAATACTCTTTGTTCAAACATCCTAGCTGCAAATATAGAAAACATTCTCTTCCCTTCTTCCATCTTTTGTTCTTCAGTTAATATCTGGATGAATTGAGTTATTATTGAAAATAGGTTTAAGGGTGTTGGTTGTGGTTTTGGATTTGGGTAATAGAAATTTGCACCGAGGATTGGTTTGAAATTTGGTTTTGGTTTTGGTTTTGGTTGAGTGGATTTGGTAGATTTGGAAGAGTCGGTTTCGGATTGAATGATATCGTGAGTATGATAATGATGAGCATGTCCATGTCCAAAATCCAATTCCGGTCGTTGTGGTTGTCGAAGTCGTTTCGAAATCACATCCCCACCCACACCAGTATCCAATTTCGATTTCGATTTCGATTTCGAATAATTATCCCCCAACCATTCCAACCCATCAATCAAACATTCATGTTCCACAACATCAAATTTAAACAACATCGGAAACCCCATAGAAACAGAAGTTAACAAAATAAAAGGTGGATACATAGTATAATTCGGTTTCGAAATTCGTGAAACGGTTGAACATCCATTCACATATTCAGATGTTTCAAGACATCGATCAAAATAAAACATGGATTCCCATTGTTCGAGATATCGAAGATCGATTAGTTGATATTTGTGTGGGAGATAATAACAGAGTAATCGGATATGTGTATGGGTGGCCATTTTGTTTTTTTGAGTTGGTTGATGCGTAATGTGGGGTGGATTGTAGAGACGAATGGAAGGGAAAAACGCGCGCGTAGTAGTAGTAGGAGTAAAATGAAGAGAGCAAATAAATGAGATAGTCAGTATAACGTTTTAATACAAGGTTAAGAAAAAGAAAAACACGAAAAACGTGAGGGACATGCAAGGTTTACGCATGCTTGGGAACAATGAACGTGTACACGCATGACGATTTGTCCCAAAATGGGATAATCTCCGTGTACCGTGTAAGAAGAGGGGGGAGGGAGTGGCTTTCACAAAAATAGAACACATGCACACACACGCGCGCGCTCACGCCCGAATGGAAAAAAGGGTAATAAAAAGAAACACTGACCTCAGGATCTTCCTCTTCCTCCTCATCCTCCTCATCTTCTTCACTAACATCATCACCATCATCACCATCATCACCTTCACTTGCATCATCAGCATCTTCTTCACTATCTTCTTCACTATCATCTTCTACATCTGCAGCTGCCTCTTCTTCACGTTGCATACGTCTTTCTGCAAGTTGTTCCATCATTTCCAAGAACTTCTGACCATCGTTCTTTAAAAGATCATCCGCTACAGTCAGGATATTACCAGGACCTATTTTCAAATTCATAAAATCAATGGTATATAAGCACACAGGATAATCGGGAGAGAGGGGAAGAACGAAAGAAAGAGTGAAGGAAAGAAAAGAAAAGAAAAGAAACAACGCGATTTTCCCGATTTTATCAGGATAAGGAGAACTCACCGCTCACGGTTAAACTATTTCCAAGATTAAACAAACCATCTCTTTGTTTTCCATTAACTTTCTTTCCACTTCTACCTCTTCTCCCTTGGATTGATCTACGATTACTTTTCGTTACAACTCTACCATCTTCATCTTCATCTTCCTCTTCCTCATCTTCATCTTCATCCTCACCTTCTTCTTCCTCCTCTTCATACTCTTCTTCCTCTTCATATTCTTCATCAGGTTCATCATCCTCAAATTCGCTGTTATCTTTAGTAGTAGTAACAACCTGAGGATCTACTTGATGTTGATGTTGTTGAAGATGTTGTTGATGATGATGATGATGCGTAGAATCATGATGATGTTGGTGTGCTATCGGATTTGCTTTTTTTCTACCATTTAAAGACGGTGGTTGTTGACGTTGCTTACCACCACGACGTTTACCACTTGCATTGGTATTGTTATTATGTATTGATGAAACCACTGCCCCATTATTGTCCAATTCAACACTTCCTGGAAATGGACCTGGGCCAGGTGGTGGTGGGATTGTACCTCCGGAATTTACATAACGCTGCTGGTGGTTCGCGTACTGTTCTAGCTCCTCGTAATAAGCATCGTACAGTACCTCGAGCTCCTCTTCTATGGCATTCCTATATATATATTTTTTGAAGTGTTGAAGTGTTGAAGATTTTTTTTGAGGTAGAGATCAAATGATCAGATGTTTTGATCAAGAGATAAAAAAGAAGTGCGATAGAAAAACCCGAAGAGAAAAAAAAACATAGAAAAATCAAAAAGGTCAGTTAAAACCGAACGTGATTATAATAATAAAAAACGAGTTTTTTAAAAAAGGACGAACCGTTTTCGGCCGCATACGGCACATGAACATGAATGTTTCTGTTGTTCCTTCATTTTCTTAAGAACAGTATCTTTCTCGATCTTGACAAGATTCCTACGTTCCTCTTCTCCCAATCCAAGCCAAAAATCTTTAATACGTTCCCTTTCCTCTGTTGTACTTGTACTCCAAATCTTATTAGTAGTCGTAGCCTTTCCCTTCTGATTTGTATTAACCGAAGAATTGTTTCTTGACTTGCTAGCATTTGAAGAAGGAGGAGAAGGATGACGATTTTGTTGAGTAGTAGGTTGATAAGTAAGAGGAGCCTTTGAAGCTGCACGTTCACTACGAGGAAGTTGTTGTTGTTGCTGCTGTGGTATCGGTTGTTGTTGTTGAGGTTGTTGTTGTTGAGATTGAGGTTGAGATTGTTGCTGAGAATAAGGCATTGGCTTTTTTCCCTTTGACATTGGTGAAGGCGATGGTTGATTAGCCATCTGAGTACTTGTAGGTCGAGTAGCGGGCATGGCAGGAGAAGAGCCTGGAAACGATTATGTCAGCATCCCAAAATTCCCAATTATCATTTTTTTTCAACTCCGATACAATAAAAAAAAGAAAAATTTCTAACCAAAGTCCTCCGTAACCACCGTCCGTAATCCCCTTTTTCGTCTCCTTCTCCGTCTCCGATTACCATTTGTAGAAGTCTGACCGGCAGGATCTTCAGAGTTCGGAATCATTTCTTTCAGAATCATCGCCGCCGCCGCCCGAGTCAAGTAATCAGCCTCGACCTCACCCATAGCCATCTGTCTAGCCATCTGTTTGAACTGTTCCTCGCTAACTCCTCCCTTTCCACCCAATCTTCCATTCAATCGATGTGAAAGTAACCGTAATCCCTCACTACCCTCCAACTCTCCTTCAACAAGCGCATTATGCAACGAAAGTGCTTCTGCAAATTGTGCTTCCAATTGTTCCAATCCACGCATGATATCTTCAGATAATCTGGCAGTCATCGTGTGTGTGTGTGTATGTTGTAATCAGGGAAGGACAATCAGTTTTTGTTATGGTCGATGTTGATAGTGAAATGTTAATGGGAATAGATGACGATGGAACTGTAAACATATTGGCTTTGCACCTCAACAGGAACCCCCTTCCCATCCGCTTTATTTCACACGTGATGCATCTCCACTTTATCTGCACTTCTATCTTAAAAAGAATTCCTCTATTTTTCTACTCGACACACTACAATATAAAAATCCCTTAGAATCCAAGTTCATCAGCATGAGGGAGTTTTAGAGCGTCTCCGACAACAACTAGTGTAGGCTTGGCAGCAATGAGAGAAGCGACAGCCTAAATTAACAATCAGACAAACTGATACAACAGAAATAAAAATTAAAAATTAAAAAAAATACCTGGTTGAACGAAGCGCTGTTGACTTTATCGAATGCAGAAAGGGTAGACTCAAGGCTAGCCTCACCAGCGAAGATCTAGAACAAATCATCAACAAACCACACAAAATACACCAACAAAAAAAAAAAAAAAAAAAACTCACCTTGGATCCCAAAGCATTAACAAGACCCTCCCTCGATTCCGCCGCATTAGCAGTTGCAAACTTAGCACGAGCAACCGCACCCTTCAATTCCTCTTCCTTCAATCCATTAACCACCACATTCTTCAAAACCTCCGTAGCCTTCTTAGCCGCTTCATTAGCTACTTCAGTTGTAGGTGCTTGAACAAGTAATCCAAAAAGACTAGCATCCGAATAAGGTAAGAATACCGTTTGTACCGAAGCATCTTTAGGAATAACAGCTGTGATGGGGGAAGATCCTTTTGACCATTTAATAGAAGGTGTTGTTGAAAGATGAGCAGCAAGTGTAGCTACTTCTGCTGCAGATCCAGATCCAGTATTACCAAATCCAATGAAAACAGTTTCAAGTCCACCATTTCCTTCAAGACGAGTTTCACCACCGAAATATTTCGAAGCAGGGGTAGTAGAAGTTGAAGTGGAAGAGGAAGTGGAAGCAGAACTGAATCCTTGTTCAACCAATTTACTTAAAGTCGAAGGATCAACATTAGTTCCAATAACTGCAATATTTCCATTCGCAAAAGCACTAGAAGCGAATTCTTTAACGTCATTTGCGGTAATTTGATCGGCATGAGCAGGAGCGAATAAGGATGAACCAAGTCCTGAACGGAAAGCTAAAGCATGAGCTGCTTCAAGTGCACGTGTAACAGGATCTTCAGCTGCTGCTTGAGTATCAAATGCGACTAGCGGTTTAACGTATTCTTCGAGTTCATGACGAGTGAACCTGGCGGAAGTGACGAAAGAGGAGAGTACATCAACGAAAAATGACCTTTTTAAAAAAAGGATTATGTTAGTATATGAAAGGAGAAAAAAGTTGAGAAGAAAACTCACTCATCACCACGTAAGAATTCAGCAGTCAAAGCGAGATGTTCACGAGTCAAACTCGCAGTTAACAATCCACCATACAATTCAGCTTCTCTAACAGTTCCAATAGCCGACCTATTAGCAGTGCTCTTCAATTATCAACGGTAATAGAAGGGGGGAAAAAAACTCCAGTCAGCCCAATTCAACCAAGAGAAGAAGGCAGATACCTTGAAAGCAAAGTTTTTAAGAACATTAGCAAGACCCTCTTTATTCTGATAACGACTACCAGCTTTCAAGAGAACGGTTACAGCCGAACTTGGAGCACCAAAATCAACTGCAGCGACTTTGACACCAGAGGTATCTACTACAGTAGCAAAATTGCGTACTGCACGTTGAACAACGTTACGCGTCCTTGCAGACAACATAATTATAAGAGAGCGAGAGAGGAAATAAAGGGGGAGAAGAAGATTGGTTGTAGGGACAAGTTACTGTTATGCGTTGGTGTGTTTGGTTGGCCGGGGTCACGATTCGGATACGGACAATTTCGGAAAGTAGCGTCAAAACGCGTCATAAAACTCCGATTATTGACCCCATCAATATTTATGTGTAACAAGAAAGAAAAAACAGAGTACCGAGAGCGTTCTGAGGAGTACAACTGAAAATTTAATTTCTTTCATAGCTCGAAAATGAAATAGAAAGTACTATTCAACACCGAGTTGTAGTACTGAAACAGCTTTCCATAAATAAAAATAAAAAAGTCCACTTTTATTCAAGCCAAAATCTTGAATAACAAAAGACATTTTCGTACTACTGTACCAATTCTTAAACCAAGTCTCTTGGCCAACTCGAACTTCGGAAGTAGAGAGACGCTGGAGAGAGACGAACATCGAGCAGGCTACAGAAAAAAACAGGAGAGAAGTGTCCCAAAAGTCTCACGTGCTCCTGTGAGTCCTGTGACTCTTCGCGAGTTGTGTGTTGGTTTGTTTTTGGAAAAACGGAGTTTTGACTCAGAACAATAACCACCACACACTGAACTGGAAGAAGAGTAAGGGAAGAGAGATAACCTTCCTTTTCCAAAACATACGCATACTTTACCACACTTACCACTTGAGATGGACTTTAATCTTCAAACCTTTTATCAAGAACGTGATAAACGTATTCAAATGCCTGATGAAGACCTCAACGAATATCAACAACGCATATTATCGTTGATACCAGAGCAAAATACAGTTACTCAAGTTCAAGCTCAAATAGGCTGTACCCCAGAACAAGAACAAGAACAAGAAGAAACGACTGTTACCCAAAACACCAAACAACATCCGCCTACATTCATATCCACATCTACGTCGTTCACGTCATTGTCAACCACACATTTAGGAAACAGTTCCGAACCCAGACCTTCATCTATAGTTCACACTGAATTCGAATCAACTATGGCATTGGCACCTGATTCTGAGGATTCAAGTAGAGCAAAATGCTTTCGTTCGAGTCATAGTCAACTTGGAGTCGAAGAGTAAGTTTATTTCTGAGTTGTGCAGCAGTGTGATGATGTAAATGAAATGAAATTCGTGTTGTTAGTATTGGATATGTGAACGAAGATATAAATCCAACAACGATAAAGAAAAATGTGGATGAAATACTTGTTTCTCATGATACAAGGTAAGTGTTTCGTATACCTTCTGATTATTTCGTAACCATTTTCGCTAATTTTGGAATTCATTACTCAAAACTTAATAAGTCCTAGTACTTCCAAAAACATGAAACGCAAAGAACCTCCAACTCGAAATTCCACTCCTACAAAACGTCAAAAGAAGGCTAAAGATATCAACATCGAAATCGATGTAAATGTAAATGTAAATGCAGATACGGATACACCACCCATACCTTCATGGAACAATTCTTCCATTTACGCAATTTCTACACCTCCTCATTTTCCTCAACAAAAACAAACATCACAAAGTCAAAATGACATTCAAATGAAACATCAACATTTAATAAAAACTCACGATGGCGAGGAAAAAGAAGAAGAAGTCGGTACCAGTGTTATGATTGAACAACCATCTGAAATCAAAAGTTTCACGCCTTCACCTGTACCACGAATTCGTAATCCGCGTAGAAAAGAGCAACAGGACCATAATGTAACCCAGAATAGTCCGTAAGTTTGACTCTCCCTTTTTTTTTGGTGAATAATGGTAATGGATATGAAACTCACCCTTGTTGACAGTATTAGTGATTTTTCCAGTATTTTAACATATCCTCCTACCGGAAACTCAATTCCAAAATCGCGTCTTGAAAGTAACAAAAATGGGTTACGTATTGAAACAGGAAAAGGGAAAGTTGTGAATTGGAAAGGAAGGTTGAATGTTATAGTTCCGGGAGGAGGTGTAACTCGGAGTTCACTGCATGATTATGATCATGAAGGTGATAATGATAATGATACTTCGACTTCACCGATAGAAGATCCAAGTGTACAAAATATCGATATTGATATTCAAATTCCACAACCACCCGTTGAAGAAGAACGTTCAATTCTGAGGAAACCTATTGTACCGGCTGGTTCATCTTTATATTTGGAAGTGAAGGAGAGAGTGGCTAGGCATGTAGCTATGAAACGTCATGAGAAAGTTATTCCTATTGGTTCGAAATCGATGGTGGAGAAGGATGTGGCTGGTGATGTTGTTGATGGAAATGAGAAAGAAGGATCTCGGGGTGCGAGTACTATCGCAGTTAATCTAAAAGAAAGACAAGTTGATAAGGGGAAGGGGAAGGATAAGGGGAAGGATACGGTTAAGGGTAAGGGTAAGAGCAACAATACTCGAGTACCGAACAAACCTCCACCTCCAACGAAACAATCACGGAAATCACAATCAAATAAGAAAGAGAAGGTGAAAGAGAAGGATAAAGAGAAAGAATCACCACAGGAATTTGCTCAATTTTTAATGGATCAAGCTAAAACTAATCCAAAACCGAAGGGTTCTTTTGTTCAATTTCTGGAGGGAACGCGTATTTTTTATACTGGTGGAGATATGTGTTATGCTGGTGAAAGGACTAAAGCTAGAATGGAAATGGTTCGTTTTTATATTTTATATTTTATTTATTTATATAATCCTATCTATCTATCTCATTACTAATGGCTTTTTTTCTGATAGATATTAAAATATGGTGGCGAAGTCGTACCTACATTCAATCCAAACATTGTCACTCATATTATCACCGATGCATCAAAAGTGGCTACATTACGTGCACTTGGACTTAAACGATTAAACGAAATACCTAATCATATACCAACTTTAAGTTGGAATTGGATTCTTTCAGCTTATGGAAGGACTACTAGGTTTAGTAAAGAAGAAATTCAGGAAAAGATGGATGCTGAGGATTTATGGTTGAATGCGGCGTTTGTTGAAAGAATAGATGTTATTGGGAATAGGATTAGGAATGTTAAGTCGGATTTGGGAAGTTCTAGGAAGGATGAGAAGGTGGAGGTTTCGGGTTTGGGTAATGGTGTATCTGAGTGAGTCTTCTGTTTATAAAAATAAATGATATAGAGTCCTGCAGTATGATTAATGATGAATTTGTTGTGTTTAGGTCATCCGAAGATCTACCTACCCCAGCACCAGCACCACTTGCAGGAACTAGTGGTTCACATAATCAAGCCGCTTCCACTTTTAGTGGTTTACTACCTTCACCACCCACTGAATCTTCAGCTAAGAAAGTGGAAACAAGCAACACGAACAATAAACCAAGTAACACGAATGATCCACTCGCAGAATTTTATGCGCAAGCTAAAGTAGCTCAGGACCTTAGTGTGAGTAATCATTTCTCCTACTTGGTACATGTCGTATCTTAATTGGGAAGGTGTCTATTTATCTAGTGGTCTCGACTTGGTGAGGGTGATGAAACGGATGATGAATTCGAGGATATGAATGAAAACCCACCTATGTCTGTGGTTCCTACTACAAAAAGGGTAATGTCGATGAAATTTTTATTTATTCAATATCTAACCTCCTTGCGTAATAGGGTTGGACCTGTGACAAAAAAGACCCACAGCTGAATATGTGTATTAATCAAGATATTATTGATAGGGTGAATTTCAATATCTCTTTTCTCAGACTTCAGGCTATTGTTATATATTTCCACAAATATATGTATACTGATTGTGTATTTATATTTAAAGCTTCAAGAACTTCAAGAACTTCATAAAGCAAAATTAGGGGATGAAGATCATTGGAGGGCGTTTAGTTATAACAAGAGTAAGTTATGTTTTTTTCTTTCTTTTACTTAATTAGTATAGAAATGGAATGTTTTCTCAAGTTACTTATTATGTTATACTAGGTATTCGAGCGATTCGAGCATATCCAAAACGCATTAAATCGTTTAGTGAGGCGAGAAGTATTAGAGGTGTAGGTGAAAAAACCGCATTGAAGGTTAGTATTTATTATTTTTTTGTCATTATTATTCAAAAACGCGTGTCTAGATTATGGAAATTCTCGAAACTGGTGATCTTAAACGGATTCAATACGAAAGAACAAATGATATTGAAGTGACTCGTCTCTTCCAAGGAATATATGGTGTTGGTGGGTGTACTCCACTACATCTTTTCTGTTCACTTTGGTTTTTTTGTTGGCACTGAAGAAAATGAATAGGACAAATGACCGCATTCAAATGGTATTCTGCTGGGTGTCGAACTTTAGATGATTTAAGGAATGGAAAAGGGGGTGTTCGGTTGAACCCAGCACAATTGATTGGTTTACAGTATTTCGAAGGTATTTTATCCATGTTTCATTCGAATACTCCTTTATTATACAGATGCTGATAGGTTCATTATACCTCACTTTTAGATATTAACAGTCGTATGCCGCGTGATGAAGCAAAAGCTATTTTCGACTTAATAAAAGCCATTGGTAATTTGTTTTAACACACGAAATCTACAAATTGACGCTAATGATTCCATTATCCAGCATTATCACTTGATAACAAGTTATTTGTAGAGATAATGGGGAGTTATAGACGGTAATTAAATTTCGATTCAAATATACCATGACATCAGGACTGAAAGAAAACAAATTGTAGTGGAAAGTCTGATTGTGGAGATATCGATATCTTGATAACTCGTCCAACAGATGATGGATGTACACATGCAGGTATAGTTATATTCATTAAATAAAACATACAAAAACCACATTCTAAGAACGATTGTTACAGGAATAATTGGCAGGCTTCTACCAGAACTCCGTATATCAAAGATCTTAACAGATGATCTGGCTATTCCAGAAGATGTGAATGACCTTGAGTGTGTTTATAGAGGTCTTTGTCATTTTCCAAATCAAGAGAACTCCCGTCGTCGTCGGATTGATTTCCTTACAGTCCCTTGGAAAAATAGAGGAGGAGCTTTGTTATATTATACTGTATGTTATTCATTTCCCCTTCACATTTGTGAGTTTGAGTCTGACCTTATGCTGGATCCGTTTAGGGTGATGATATTGTAAATTATCTATTTCTTTTTACGATTTTTCATATTCTAACTTAAACCGTTTAATGTTAGTTCAACCGAGCTATGCGCTTGAAGGCTAGCAGAATGGGGTATTCTTTGAATCAACGTGGTTTGTCTAGTGGTGTTGTACGTGATCCAAAGGATTTCCGGATCAAGTTGAACGAAGGTACGAGTATTTTTGTGCGTTTGTACCAAGCATGGCTTATACCAGAACAGGAACTATAATAGCGTCTGAGACGGAGGAAGAAATATTTAAGATTCTTAATGTTCCTTGGCAAGAACCAGAAGAACGAGTGCGAGGTTAGTTAAGCGGAAATGTAGTAAAGGCACCAATTAAAAGTAGGAGAACCTTTGTTCATGTACTGTACTACATACCATATGTAATGATAAGAATGATGTATGTATTGCATGTTTGACTTTATACAGGCACCATTTGCATATAAACTTAGTGCAGGGATTGCACGGCCCAGTGGACGCCACATTTGTCTTGGGTATCTTCTAAATTGTAGGTTCCTCGGTGTTGCCAAAACCAGTTTCCGTGTTTGACTAGTAAGAGTGACGTCAGCGTGTAATAATAATTTCCATCAAAACTAACGGTTATCTTTCTATAAATAGGATAGAACCACACAAACCGCACATCACCTTATACTTATTATAAATATGTTGAATAAAATCAAACACAAAAGCTTCCAAAATATCATTGTTCAAAACATGGTCACGCCATACCCAAATCCGCCCACAACTTGGACTATTTTACACGGAGTGTCGTTTACCCTTTGTTGTGGGATACAAGGGTAAAGATATGTTAAAGATATTAATAATATATTTCAAAGATATTGGAGAAAATAAAGATAACCTGTGTTATTTCGGGTTTCTTTAATAATATTTAAAATATATTTAATTATATAATGGATTGGACCTGGCTAAAGATATTAGCAATATCTTCAGCATATCTCTTTACCATTGTATCCCACAACAAATGGTAAACGACACCTCGTGTTGGATGACCTGTGATCGTCCGAATGAATTCCTTCAATTCCTACATGACTTCCACTTTCTAGCTCACTCTCCACATACTAAACTAGCACGCTTCTTATTCATTTGGACCAACTGTCTGCTATGCTATCTCTATCTATTACGTTCTTTGCCCCTATTCTTTATCTCTAAACTGGCTTCGAGTATTAAAAAACTTGACGTACTTCTTTGGAATTGATAGATTCTACTGCTCTTTTGATTCTATAAGACTTTTGTGGCTCAATTTGCCTTCATAGTTAATTGATCATTATACCAGTGTCGCTTGGATGACCTCAAAGTTATCGGAGTATGTACCGAGGACCGTTTGGTTGAAGCACGAGCGTCTCATCTTATCTAAAAAATTCGCGTTGTACTTATAGATCTTAGTACATTTCCTCTGTATCCATGTCTTGTGCTTCCTCGTATACCACCATTATATTTGACCCTAGAGACGTCTTATTCCGATGGTCGGCGGAGGCCAGAACATCCATTTCTCCTCACACAATTTGTAACATTCTCAACTCAACCACTTGGTTCAAATATGAATGTGGAAAGCTGGGAGAAGAGGAATGTTATGCTTCTGTTTCGTCGGAGTTCGACATTCCAGCCGAGGAAATCAAACAGGCCTTCCTGGATGCACGGGATTCTCTTGAGGAGAACCACGACTTCATCACTTTCATTCGGGAGCTCAAAGTCGAGTCTTATGGTCAACTGCAAATCTATGCCATGTCCAATATCTCCCTACCGGACTGGAAAGCTCTACAAAATAAACCCGCCGACTGGTCGATTTTCGACCGAGTTTTCACGTCCGGAGATGCTGGTGAACGCAAGCCGCATCTAGGATTTTATCGCTACGTGCTTACGAGCATTGGCTGTATGCAGCCTCGTCGGATCATATTTGTTGACAATAAGCTCGATAATGTTCTCTCTGCGCGGTCATTTGGTTTCCATGGAATCATTTTCGATGATGCATCCAATGTCCGACGTGCCCTTCGGAATCTCATTGGTGACCCTCTCAAGCGGGGCAAACAATTTCTGTCTTCTAATGCTGGTAACCTACATTCTGTTGCGAGATCCACTGCAAACCACGAGTGTATCGTCATCCGGGAGAATTTTTCTCAACTTCTCATCCTTGAAGCCACAAACGACCGGTAAGTCTGAACCACACAGAAGCTTGAACATGACTAACAAGTTGAGATCAGTGACCTTGTCGATCTCGTTGAACATCCCCGAAGATGGAACTTCTTCCAGGGTAAGCGTAACCCTTGGAGTAAACTTCACCTGAACTAAATTCCCCGCATTAGGGAAAGGGCAACTTACGACAGAAGACTTCCCATTTGATACGGACACAACGTCTTTAGGCCTTACTATCATAAAACGCGATAAAGTAACGGCTGACTCGGTTATGGATGATATACTGGAATATGTTAATGTTGATGGTATTGTTCAGGTAAGGCATCACGTTGATCATGACGTGATTATAATGCGCTGATCACTCTAATCAGGCATATTTTGATCATCGCAGACCTCGATTTGACCCTGTCGTCTGTGTTAATGTCTTGAGCCTTTTTTACACATACGACCGTGGTACACAACTCCAGTGTACCCTCCACTGGGTGCGTGATGTCCTAGAAAACAAGGCTTATCTCGACGGCACACGATATTACAAAACCGCGGAGTGTTTTCTCTACTTCCTTGGTCGCCTCCTTGCAAGCTCTAGGGATTCAGAACTCCATGCTTTACTCAAGCCATTACTGAAGGAGCGCATACGAGAGCGTATAGGTGGAAAATGTGATGCTCTTGCGCTTGCCATGCGCATCCTTACTTGCGACTTTGTGGGCCTACGGAATGAAATCGACTATCATACTCTCCTAACCCTTCAATGTGAAGATGGAGGTTGGGAAGTCAGTTGGATATACAAACTTGGGAAATCCGGGCTTGGGATTGGAAACCGCGGATTGGCTACTGCGCTGGCTGTAAAGGCTGTTGAAGCAATGGCTGATCCTGTACTTAAGACCACACGATAACCAGCTAGACCGTGAACTCGCATCTTGAAGATGAATAGTAAATTAGTAGTGCCGTGTCCCTTGAATAAAATTTTTCATCCAATAATAATATGTTTTTGTCCGTTCTTTCTATCTTTTTCGCATCGCAAATCAATTTAACACGAGCATGTAGTAATATATCCGTATGAATATAACATTGTCAATCATTGTATACTATACACTTACTTAAGTGCAAGGTTACCCTCTCAGATAGCATCTACTAACCAAGCTCCTTCCTAGTCTCTCATTGTATATGTCATTTGCGGGGGTTATGGTATGCCATCCGATAATACTACGAAGATCATAGCCCGGTGAGTGGTTTAAGCCGCATCTTTTGTTAGGAACTTATTCCCTTCAGCACCTACTGAACCTTTAGCCAAGAAAGTGGACAAAAGCTAGACCTGACCAGGGTGATGATATTCTAAGCTTTTCCATACAAAATTGTAAATAGTACTTTTCATGTTCTAAGTTGAAACATTTGATCTACTAGTTCAACGGGGTCATGGACTTGAAAGCCAATAGGGGTTATTCTTAAGTTGAATGAACTTGGCTTGTCTAGTACTGGTATGTCCGTATAGTGCGCAATCCAAAGGATGTTCGGGTCAAGTTGAGCGAGAATACGAGTATTTTCGCACATTTGTATCAATATACATGGCTTAGATCGGTTGAACAGGAACTGTAGTAGCTTCTGGGACGGAGGAAGTAATATTTGGGATTCCGGCAGAGAACGAGTAAGCAAAGAAGCTTGTAATTGGAGGTCATAGTATAGCGGGGGTTTGTGTTCATACGTACAGTACACATCCGCATATTAACAGCGTGTAGTAAGTTCACTAATATGCCACATATTCGATAGTACACAAAGACAATTTTATGATAAATTTTATTCTCGGAAGACTGCTACATTTGGATTCCAATTTCCCGGTGGGAAACTCGGTGCTGCCAATGAGTTTCTACATTTGAGTGCATTAGCACATGTACCACATGTAGGATCTTAAAATATAATAAATCCGCCATGAAGTCATAGAAGAGTAGTTTCCGAGTTTAAGCCTTATAAGCTATAGTAGTCGAAGCGACAAATACAGCACAAAAGATACATTTTATGTTCAACTCGAACTAAGACTAAATCGTTCTGGTCAAAACAGTTCTCGCATCAACGTAGCTGTGTCCGTGGGGACGTGTCAAATAATATTCTGACTGCAGTGATTTGAATTTTGAACCCATGTCATTTCTAATTCATATACAAACTGTATGTATTAACACATATAGACCTGTATATTACTGGAAGATTATTAGAGAATTACCATAAATACATATGTTTCGGAACGGTATTTCCAGCGGTAGTCTTTGTGTTGCACAAGAACAAAGTTCGAGACTAACCTTGGATTCACCACTAGTTTCCATCAATTTCTCAGCATTATTCTATAAATAGAACCGGACCTTGCCGCAAGTCGTTTATGGGAATGAATGAATATTCTAACTGTCACTTTGCCTTGACTATGCGTTTGTTTTAGAATCACTTGAACTTCAGATAGAGTCGGTGGTATTGCAAGACTGTAACGCATATATTTTCAAGAGGAAAATCCGATTGATCGGGAATCAAATATGCATCTGCACCCATGGTCGCTAATAATATGTACCAGGCTAACGTGTTATTATCAAGGATTTCGCTGCAATGATAGTACCGGGTTCGTTGTCTTCGGTAAAGGTGGTCTCTGTAGGCGCCCTCGATGCTATAAAACGGACGAGTGATGCTGTCTTTTTCAATAAGCTCAAGTAGCGAAATTTTCAAACAGTCTATCTCTGCCATTTTCAAGGTTTGCTTCATGCCATATTCATTCCTCCTCGCTTTTTAACGGTCGACACCCCCTAAAGTTATCATGTTTTTCACCAAGTCTTTTGTCACAACCGTCTCCGCGGCTTTTATGCTTGCTGGAGCGGCCTCTGCTTTCGATGGTGATGGTATGACCATATTAGAGTTGTAATCATTTTGACACTTGTGGCTGACCCTACTTCCGCACTCACAGCCACCTGGTACCATGCTGGTGTAAGTGGAATCAAATATTGATCGAGGCCAGTTAGAACCTGACCCTGATAATCCTAGCTCGGAAATTGCGGTGCTTGGAGCAGTGATTCAGATTTCATTGTTGCCCTTTCCACAGCCGAGTATAACAATGGCGCTCATTGCTGGCAACACATCAAGGTTTCCTGTACGTTCTATTTCCCCCGAAAATTCACAGTTGATATGTAATTTCCCTTCTAATCTAGATGGAGGCAATGTCATCGATGCTACTGTAGTCGATTCTTGCCCAGGATGCTCTCAGTACAGCATTGATCTCTCCCCGGGCGCATTCCAGGCTCTTGCTTCCCTTGACCAAGGTCGTATCCCAGTTACCTGGTGGTATGCTTAGTGTGCCACAGGAGCAAGCCATTGCTCGACTCTCCTGTACGCCATTACTGCTGAACTTACTGCTTAGGGTCTGATGGCATGCAGCAGTGTATTATGATTAATTGTGGATTTGTTGTCTGGATATCGCTGTTATGCTCTGCAGTGTATGTTTTTGAGTTTAATGTTGAATAAATATTGTGTGTAAATTCCAATGGGATATTACCTGTTGTCAAGTCTGAGTGTGCCGTACCATTCGGATCAATTTGTGCTCAAAGTCACGTCTAAGTCACGTTGTTATTAGTCACCCAGCATATCGAGGGCTGAGAGCACGTCCAGGCTCAGAAGTAGAACACCCATTTATCTTCCTGCCCGCTGCGGCATTCCCTAGGACCATGAACTCTGGACATTGAACTAGATGGAACAAACTCCTAAGCACATACCTTCGGCGACTTCGGACCAAGGGCCAGATCGGTGCCTCAAGGCCAAGTAACCTCCCTTGTCGTCTGAACTCATGGATAAACTTAAAACACTCAAACACTCAAATACTCAGGGAACCGAACAAACGCCGAGCTTCTATACATGCAGAGCTTTCTGTCGTGGATCGCCTTAGATTATCGCAGTCACTCTCCTCTATCCAAAAGACCGGAAGGAGTCTAAGAAGTCCACTCCCCATCACTACGAGCACATGGGTAATCTATAGGTGTATTCGGGTATTTCAATCACTTTGCATATTCCTGGTACATCTTTAAGCTGTCAGGGTGGGAGAACAGTATCTATGCCCAGGCTGCTTGCCACGCCGCTTGATCTGACGTGTCTTAGAATCATACCATGGAAAAAACCCTAGCCATGTGAACTATACCTCAACTAGCCCTTCATGGAGCCTTCTGCCTTTACGCTGGCTGTCTCACCATCTCAGATTGTCTCAAAACTGGTTAAACAAGATATATAATAACGCGTGAATCTACTTTAGTGTCAACCCAAACAAATCCCTCATGGTTACTACAATTGCGATCGTCAGTCATACGACTGCTTCAGTCCCTCGTCCTCACGTTGTCTACAACATTGAAGCAATCAACGATGGCCAAACGACACGAGTTAACCGTCGGTATTCGGAGGTGAATTTCATTCCTCCGCTATCACATGTCTACTAATGAGCGGGTGTTTAGTTTACAGCTTTGCATGGTGAAGGAAACGATACTGTTACTCCCGTCCAACCTTACTCACTCGATTATTATATAGAAACCCTAAGGGATCCATTCACACTTCCCCCTAAGCGTATCCTTGTCACGACTTTCATTCCCGCCGCCTGGGTTGATGATGCTTTGATCAAAGAGAGAAAAGAAGGGCTCACCAAATACCTGAACGAGCTCGCTTCTTCCTCAGCCTACCAGGAATCAGCGATTCTCAGCAAGTTTCTGACCCCCGATGCCCCTGGAAAGGCTCCGGCGTTCAATCCCGAAGATGCTCTTCCGTCTACATTGTCCCGCAAGGCCGCTGTGAGTATGGCCGCTAACCTCGAGACCGCGGAGCCAGAACCAGAGATTGAGATACAAGCTACCAATCGTATCGCTGCAGCATACTATCCAGATTGGAGTGCTGGGTCAAATCCTCCTGAGGGCCTCAATTTCTCCAAGTTCGATATTCTTTTCTATGGTATGTTTAGAATTGGAATAACGGCGTAATCTCACCCTTGTTTAGCATTTGTTATGCCTAACGCGTCCTCCACGATCTCTTGGGACTCCGGAGGTCAAGCTGTTCTTCAGAGACTTGTCAACGCCAAGAGGGCTAGTGGAGCAAATACGAAGATTGTTCTCTCCGTAGGTAAGTCACTAAGAACTACCAATTGAACTATGATGTCAATTTCAATATTTCATTTAGGCGGATGGGGTGGTTGTGCTTGGTTCAGTCAATCATGTTCTTCTGCGGCTAATCGTACTAAGCTCGTCAATGCCTTAGTCAGTGCTGTAAATAAGTATGGGCTTGATGGTGAGTTTCTCTTTAGTCTTCTCTGCGCTTTTATTCATGTCTTTTTATTCACACAGGTGTGGATATTGACTGGGAATACCCCAACTCGCCTGGCGCGGGTAACCCTCATTCACCAAAAGATTCCGCAAATCTTCTGAGCTTATTCAAGGCTCTTCGAACAGCTTTGCGTAAGTTCATGTAATAATCTGTTCTATTCCTGTTCTAACCTTGCTTAGCCAAGCCAAAGATCATTTCTGCAGCCGTACCCCACCTTCCCTGGTTGGGCACTAACGGAAGGCCATTGTCTAATGTCTCCGCGTATGCTGCGGTCATGGACTACGTCAATTTAATGTATGTTCTATTTTCCTATCTCTCCATCTATCTCACGAGTGACCGAAATAAACAGGAATTACGACGTATGGGGTTCTTCTGCTACACCTGGTCCGAACGCACCCATGGGTATGTGTAATTAATTGACCTGACTTTCACTTCGTTACTTATCTCTGCTTGTTAGCCGACTTGTGTGGTACTTCCAAACAACCTCAGGCTAATGCACAGGCTGCTATCACTCAATGGAAGAACGCTGGATTCCCCGCAAGCAAATTGATGCTTGGTCTCGCATTGTATGGCTATGTTTCTAAAAGTACCAAAAAGGTCCTCACTGGAAGTTTCGCACCTTCCGATGAGATGGTGCTACTGACCAGATCGGAGGAAGTTAACGCTAACGGAGAGAAAGAGCTTAATTTCCTCAATGGTGCTCATGTCCGTACCCGAGTGCCACCGATCGCAGAAGAATCAGCGTCTCTTGAAGATAATGATGCGGATAAGAGAGTGTCCATCCTGGCAGCTAACTTGCAGAGATGGTGGGGTCAGCAAATTCCGTTCAAAGAGATTGTCAGGTCTGGTGCTCTCGTAAAGAGGTCTGATGGTAATTACGGTGAAGGTGGAGGTTTTACCATGGGTACGTACTTAAGGTTTAATTTACCATATTTAGATCATATGCTGATATACTTTTTGTCTTTCACATCTGATAGGATGGGATGATTGTAGTAACACACCAGTACGTGATAACTTGATTTGATCATTGAGGCTTGTGGTACTGACATGTACGTTTTTAGTATTTGTTCAATACTTCTCAATCCACGGTTGTAACTTATGACGGTAAGACTTTCTTCTGCTTCTGATACCTGTGATCTCTAATTGAGGTTGTGGATAATTCTAGATACTTGGTCGTTGGCTGACAAGGTTAAATTGGCCAAGTCTAACGGTATTGCTGGATGTTTCACATGGTCGCTTGATCAGGTTGGTGTTTACGCTACTTCTTTCTGGTATCACGGTCACTGATGAATATGGGTCTTGTTTGTAATGTTCAGGATGATGGTTATACCCTCCAGAATGCCATTCGTAGTAACTTGGGCAAATGAATAGGAGGATCTTATTGTTTTTTGGACTTCGATTTCTTGCTTAGAACAATTAGGGTATGACCTCATGTATTAACGACCTTTCATGACTTGTATCGTATTAGGCCACGACTTTCCGCAGGCCAAGAGGCCCGTTTATATCAGCATCCAGCCCCTTGTGTCTTCCATTATGTATACATAATTAGGAGTCTGAATAGGATTATGACTAGTGCCATTATCTTACTGCTGCTCATACTTGTATACGCCGTATTAATCCTATTCTCTTCATCTTCTGAATTTGAATTAGGATCAGTATCAGAAGTGTTTTGACTAAAAATAAACGATCAGCCGCATGGAAAACAATATATATCATTGACAGAGACAACGAGGCATATAGGTAAAACCCCGTATCATGTGTTCAAGCATACCACGCATACATCCTTCCCTTCGTCACCTTGGGTAGCCGTAACTCGATTCACAGAGATACAATCCAAGCACCCGTACCGGTAGCAGTAAACAAAAACCTATTTCTGGCACCATCCAAACTCGCTTCACTATCCAATACTTGTGTAAATGTACTCGATGATCCGGTCGCTGGCAATCCAAGATCCGCGAGTTTGATTGAGGTATTAACATTGTTCATATTGGTTCCAAGAATAAGAGTTTGTTTCCCGACAGTCCAAAGTCCAATGTCAACACGGTTGATGGTGAAGTGCTTGAAGGTTGAGGTGGGACTGGTGATGAAAGGAATCATTTTAGGGAGAGATTTGGCAAGGATTGAACCAAATCTTTTGATATCGGCACTAGTTGGGTCGTCCCATGACACTACACCTGTACAAAGTGTAATATGAGGATACTGTTGGTATGTTGATCACGTTCAAAAAAGGGGTGACGAACCAAGACCACCATGGTTGATACCGAGAACGCTTTCAACCACGAATTCTTTTCCAGTGGGATAACGCTATATTAGACGGTCGGGGTGAAACTTATAAAAAGTCGTAATAATGGGGTATATGGAATTTACCTTCCAGTAGCTGCAATCCGCATGTCAGAACAACTTCACAGAAGGACATATATATATATATATAAGTTACTCACGTCTCCTCACCAAATCCTTGAGGTACAGTCCACACGGCTTTAGTAAGATCTTGGCCATTAATATGGAGACGTTCTGCGAATTGATCCATCCTGTTAGAGATATCTTCGAACTTTCCTTCGCAGTTATCACATCTTTTCAAAGGCAAACATAAGTCAGTGAAACTTCAAAGAAAAAGTAATTAAAAGACTTACCCGCAATCTCCATAATCAAGTGTGCAAGGCGTCCCCCAAACAGTTGAAAAAGTGACATTGTTTCCAATCATATAGGTATCTTGCAAAAGAACATCTGCACCTGCAGAATATTCACTTCATGGAAGAAATGTTGCAAATACACTCAGCTTTCCGACGTTTGAAAGCATAAACGTAAGCTTACTTGAAATAATAATTCTGACAGTTCAGAACAAGACTAACGGGGTGATAACCTGCACCTCCTGCACCATCACCACCATCCAAAGAGGTGATCAAATTTGATGACTTCGATGTTGCGTCCAGAGGGTCTGAAGTACCATCGGGCTCATCAGCAGTGTACCAGAGAAGAAGGTTTGGACGAGATTTAATTCGGTTGACTTCGGCTGTAACTGCTGCAGAATCTTGATACGTCCTATTATGCGGAGAAATAGGCGTAAGCTTCGGGTATGAGTAAATATTAATAATTAAATCTACCATCTCATGTCGTACATCAAATAAAGACCAGCTTCCTGCATTTTGTCGAGAACAATTCCGAGAGCAGTAAGGTTTGTCAAAGGTGGATTGGGATGAATCTAATTTTATACATCATTAAGTTAATCAATTTAGCTCCCTTCAGCTTCAAGTATCCAAATTGAATAACTTACAACAGTGTACCTTTTTAGATTGGCTTTTTGTTAGTTATTTATCACTAATATACGTATGTAATGAAGAAAGACATACCCCTGAGCAGCCAATGTCGCCGGAATAGTGAAATCTTTGTCCAAATATCCATCGAAAGACGTATAAAATCCAATAGGCAAAACAGGTGCGAATTCTCCCCCTTTTCCATTAGCAGGTCTAGCAAGTAAAGCACCAGTTCTACCATCCATTTTAGTAACACTTCCGATTGTACTAGGTGGATTTGGTAGATAAGTCAAAGATCCAGTTGCACTGAACGTTTGAGTACCAAGTGTAGCTTTGCATGAAAGGCTGTAAGGTTGTTTCCTAGCCGTAAGTGAAGTTAAAGCAAACGGAAGGGCGTGTTTTGTAGTGTTGAGAGGGACGGATCCACTTGCTAGAGTTTTGCCATCAACAGTGACGGTAACCTGGAGAGAAGGAGATGTGCCGGAGGGAATGGTAACTTGTGCCGCGTTGGAAATCTTCGAGAAAGTAACGGGAGTATCGATCAAGATTGATACTGCGCTAGGGTCTGTAGAACTGTTGATATCTCCTGGAAGATAGGGTCGAATAGCTTGTGCACAGCGAAGAGCGAGGAGAGATGTCGATGATTTAGCTGGAATTGGGAATTCGCCACCGGGGGGAGAGGGAGAACTAGTATTTTTGTAATTCTTTCCGCACCTAAAGTAAAAATTTCTAGCTTGTTATGATTATATTCGAGCATTCCATCACATTTCAAAACGTACCAAGTCTGAGCAAAAGTTTCTTGAGTGGAGAATAGAAGCAGGGCGAAAACCCGCAAGACCTTGAAGGGGTGCATTGTTGAGGCTCGCAATGCTGGCGGTCGGGTGTAGCACGTAGATGTATAGCATACTATATAGAAATCGCCCGTGTGATAGGAAGGATACCAACGTGTGGACTGCAATCAAGAAGCAGGGTAGGTTCATCTATAAATAGATTGGATACTGTCGGATTATGAAAATTTGATGCAATTTATTGGTGATATCGTATATTCACTTATTTATGAAGAGAAACAGTTAAAAGCAGAATGCTAAAGGTTAGCATAAAGAAAGAGATCCTCGAATCTGGGACATTTTTTGTAGTAAAGTACTAGTACTACTTGTAAGACGCTCATTACAATGTTGTTAATCAAAGGATCAGCTGACAGGGGCTCCACAAGTCACGGAAGGGGTGCTGCATATAAATGTTACAGTATACACACATGTACTTACAGTGGGGGGGTTAATATGTTATTATAGATAATGATAATATCTTAATTGTGAGTCGAATACGATAACAGCAACTTAACATCTTCAGCGACTTAAGGAGAATAATATCTATACGGAGCAAAACATGATCAGTCTAATACCGCTCAATGGAGATTTTGTCCCAATTTATGGTAGACAGTGGCATGTATAGTCCTACTATAGTAATTGTGTCAAGTGACATCACAGTACGATCATCCAACAAGCCGACGACCATCATGTCAACATCAATTTATCAATTAGCGATTCTTATCACCATTCGACACTGTTAAGGTATTTATCCAGCGATCGTTGGCACCTACCTAGGCTTCGGACTTAGTGACACAACCCCCGTTTTCGACCTTGCAACAATCCGAACCTAAATCCTAGGGAATTGCCGATAAGTATACTCAGTACTATATTAATATCGTCTCATAACTTCAGCTTGAATATATCTCTAAGATCTTAATTCTGGGTGTGCGTAGGGTATGTGCTACAAGAAAGATGTGGTGAAGGGAAAGAATGCTGAGTGTGGACCACCATCCAGACCATTGTAGCTTGGTCGGGAGGCTTAGGACAATGGCGACAATAATAGATGGCGACTTTGTATCATAAACTTCAAGTTACTCTACTTCTTCGGTTGAAACTGGCATTTCCTATTCAAGTTAGAATATATATATACCCTTCATATAATACATTCAAGACAAGGTATGTCTTACACAGTTTAGTGGAATATACTAGTATTCCTTGTCCAACTCCAAAACATTGTCGAACAAGAGGGACATCTCAGTATAAAATCCTTGCCTCCAATCCTTAGAGAACTCATCGAGTAACTGATATCCCAAGTGTTTTCCACACCAGCCAACTTAACCAACAATCATGTTCACCAAACTCGCCATCGTCATCACCACCTCTCTCATCGCTTTCACCAGTGCCGCTCCTGGTTCTGGTTATGACAATGGAGTAACCAATACCGGCATCACCAACTCTTGCAATACCGGTTCTTTCCAATGTTGTGAATCTGTCCATGAGGGTAGTTCCGATGTTGGTCAAGTACTTGGTGCTCTTATTGGTGTCAACCTTCAAAACGTTCTTGGACAAGTTGGTCTTAATTGCGTTGCTGGAAATGGTATTGGTGCGGTCAGTGGGGCAAATTGTCAACAGAATCCAGTTTGTTGTGATAGGACTATCGATGGTGGGTGCAAGTTTGAGCTCTGAATCGTTACAGAACCTAAAGTACTGATTTCATGATGATTACTTTTAGATACTCTTGTGGGACTTGGTTGTGTTCCCATCACTGCACAGGCTTAACTCCCCTTGGTTTATCCAAATTGTAATAGAATGATCGACTCGATTTGTATAACGGTTATCCATACTCCTCTCAATGCAACTGTGCAATTTTTGTGTTAAAATTTAGTGGAGTTTCGCTGTGATATACTCAGCTTCCAGTGGTGCTTTTCCAACCCTGGGTGAAGATCATGATATCATGCAAGCAGTACACTGGTCAATCTATATGATTCAAAAAATTGAGGAATGTATAGTATATATAAGACTCGCCCCCAAGTGTTTCAAGTTGTTGGTCTCTACCGGTACACCACTCATCCATGTGCCACACAACATGCTCCCCTTGCAAAATCAAGTCCTAACATGCATTACTACCACACTAAAAGTTACACGGGGTTACATTATCTCAAGTTTGATGTTTGATGTTATAAGGTGTATCCAGAGCTGACACTCGTTGTCTGAAATCCACAGTGGGTTTCTCTCGTCAATGGAGTCAACTTGGAATACCCTTTTTACATTCTTTTGTGAATGCAACGAATTACAGATACCCTAAACATACAACCAAAAGTCCCGTAATCAAATTTTAAAGCAACAATCAAACAAAACATTTACAAAACAAAACAAAAAAACCCTGTGAAACCGAAAAACTCCAAGATCCTTATAATACACCAGCACATACAATACATGTTTTTTTTTTCAAGATTCAGGAACAACAGGAACATCATAATCCATAGGTACATCTTTCCTTTCCAACCAAACCGCATCATCACTTCCTAAATCCACACCTTTCCCACAATCAAGTCTTCTTCTAGGTGGGAGTTCTTTTAATTCTATCCCGACCATCCTCGTCTCTGGTATACCATTGTTATTAATGACGTGGTCTCCAGAAGTAGAAGTAGAAGCAGGAGCAGGAGTTGGTATTCGTAAATCGGGAGAAGAGGATGTTGTATGACGTAGTGGTTTTGATTCATTATGAGGTGACGTAGATGGAGAACTTGAAGGAGGTATAGATTGAGAAGCTGGTGGTGGTGGAGTTGTATTGGCATTCATATTGGTATTGTTAGCAGCGGTAGCAGTACTACTCGATTCAGATGCCGATGTTGGTATTGCAGAACCAGAAGTAGAAGCAACAGGACTCGAACTAACTCTTCCTTTCCCTCCAGAACCAGAAGTGCCAGCAACAACAGACACAGCTCTTGATGAAGGTGTTCCGATAACCTCTCTTCCAACTTCCATGCCCATCACATTCGCATTCGTCTCTCCACTAATCCGAGTATGGGATACTAGATTCGGAGAAGAACGTACAATAACATACAATTCTCCATTCCAACCAACAAAATCCAATGAAGGCAAATTACCTGCAACGTGTGCAGCACTATCATGATTATCAAGTATCATTGGAGGTTGAACTTGTACAGGTGCGGGTGTGGATGTAGATGTAGATGGGAGTAACGGTTGTGGTTGCCTTGAACCTGGCGTTTGCTGGAATTGCAAGGGTTGTGGGCGCGCAGGAGGGGGAGGCATACGACCAGGGCCAGGTTGCTGGTTTTGATTGGGCTGCTGCTGTTGAGGCGGTTGTTGAGATAGAGCGCCACTCCCATTGCCACCGGAATGATCAGACTCCATAGTGTCCCTTCTACTAGCATGTGAATGATTATGAGTACGCCTTTTTGGAGTACCAGGTTGACCATTCCCATTGCTCGTAGTAGTAGGACCAGAGCTTGTAGATGTAGAAGAAGGCGCAGGTGGAACAAGTGTGGTTGGTGGATAAGATTGGAATTGTTGTTGTGGGAAAGGTTGATATTGATTTTGTGTTGGCGGCTGTTGAAGTTGAAATTGTTGTGGGGGAGGAGGTGGATGACCTGAAGGGGGAGACTGGGGGTATTGTTGATGATAAGCTTGGTATTGTTGTACCTGTCCTTGCGGTCCTGGGTAAGGGTATCCTTGTCCATGAAGCGGAGGTTGATTTTGCAATGGGGCTGGCGCTTGTTGTTGGGCGTAATTGTATCCTGGGTTTGGTGCCTGGTGGGGAGGGAAATAAAGTTGTTGGTGTTGCTGATTCCCATATGGGTACTGATATTGGTATTGATATTGGTGAGGGACCAGTTGTTCAGTGCGCAGTATCATGTGGAGGAACGAAAGTGAATGGAATCGAGTAAATTCCTGGGCATAGATATGCTAAAAGATGATATATGGTCAGTATAAAGCTTTGTATGAAAGTGAGAGGAAGAAAAGAAAAATAATAATAATGATATTTGACTGAATGAATCAGACAACTGATAGTGCTTGTATCCTGTTATAAGAGGCTTATTGAGAAGGTAGTATAGGAGAAGCCCCCTCCCCTTGTCCACGAAAAAAAGAAAGAACCGGAAGCAAGAGAAGAAAGAGGCAGAAAACGAAAGGTAGAGTGAAAGTAACATACCAAAGGAACTTCAGAAATACCAGCTTCAATCCTCAAGGCATGCATCTGCTTCGGCAACAACCTAACCAACTGCTCCAATTCTCCTCCCGTAACTCCTGGCACCGAAACTGGAACCCCAGGAACCCCAAGGCCACTATTACACAAAGAACTCAAACAACCAACTCTAACACCCAATACCCTCAAACCAGTCAATCCTCCAAGTATAGGTTTGACCAAATCCCATGGACAAGCACCTAAATCTAATTTCCGCAAGGCTTTACGATCACGTAGGAAGTGAGTTATTGTTCGATATAAATGCAGGATTGAAGGAGTATATGATTCGTGTTGATGTGGTGGTTGTTGATTTTGTTGTTGGGGTTGATTCTGTTGAGGCTGTGGTTGGGGTTGACCAACCAACAAAAACCTAAACGATTTAAGCCTTGGGAAAATTGTATGAACACCACCAATTAATTCATCCGAGCCAAAAACCACCGCTGCTTTTTCCGGTTCTTCCAAAATTCCATGCAAAGTCAATTCTTCCAATTGTCCATTGCTACCTCCAGCAGCGTGAACGATTCTGCTAAGAACCACATGGCTAATTCTCGTATCAACCAAATCCAACTTAACAAGTTTCGAAATTGTCGGAGAGGTAAATGTATTGTCCCAGCTATGTTGTCGATGTAAATAAGCACCAAGGATTAAATGTTTGAGCGTGTTGTTGTTAATGGTCAAAAGGGTGGTTATTTCGGACATATCACCATATCCATCATCATCTTCTGCACGTAACGTGAACTTTTGAAGAGACGTGAATTGGGAAATTCCACAAGCATCGAAATGAAATCCTATCATTCCAAGTTTTCGAAGTGTTGGATGTGTGGAATAAATATGGGAAACCATGTCAACTCGAAGTTCTGGATAACCTATCCATTCGAATTCTTCCAGGGCTATGAATTCTGGAAGTGCGGTTCGGAAAACTCGAATCATCAGGTCTAATAGTTCACCTTCTTCGTAGGCCCAATGAACCCGAAGACATTTAATTAATGACGAGAAGTGTTTGTCATTTTTTATTCTATCGAATATGTCCAATGAGCGAGAGACAATGTCGGGTTGGTCTTCGCCAAAGTAGAGATCAAGCGTTTGAAAGAGATGTGGAAGCGCTATTTGACGATGGAAAGAGGATAGAGAAAGCCAGGTTCGGAGGTGATAGCGTGGAATGTAGGACGCAATTCTCGACCACAGTTCTGGCGGAGTCCTGTGTGCTGGTGGAGATGACGAGAATGCTATCTGGGTTACACGAGGTCAGTACGAGGTATCATAAGTGTGTGAAGAAATAGACTGAACTCGACGCCGAAGATGATGTTGAATGGCTTTGTTAGAAGGGTCCAGACGCAGTACAGCTTGAAAGTCTTGTTGAGCCTGTTGTAGTAGCTTTTCTCCACATGCTTTGCGGGCATTAGCTCTAGCAAGTAAAGCCTTTGCTATGCTTGATTTTGGTAGGTTTGGTGTTTTGAGAAAGACATCAAGATATTTCTCTACTTGATCACCGTATTTTCCAGCATCAATAAGCGAAAGAGCAGTGTCGAGTAGAAAAGCAGCTTTCCGAGAGTTATCGAGAGAGTGGAGAGCGCTGACGAGGATGTTGTCTAGGTCGCTGTTCATCGTAGCATTGTCACACCATGTCACATATTGCTTAATCATATTCTCCAAAAATAGCCTCTGCACCTGCGAACAATTCAATAGCATCTAAGTTGAAGAGAAGTAATTCACTACATATTCGTACGACTCATTGTAACTATAAAAAACATACAAAGCAATGCTAAACTATTATTTCACTGCTTTGACAAAGTAGTAGCCAAGATTCCCTGTTTCAGCGCCAGGCCCAAATAATCCTCCATCTATTTTCGGATTTATTACCCAAGGGCATGCCCAAGTGAACCAAGAGATAACGAATATATACCCTATCAATTTTTCGAGTGTGGTAGGGTTCTTTGCATCACGGAAAAGGGGGAATATGAGGAATTTTTCAAAAATTATGGCAAAAGGTTGGACAATCCAGAAGAAAAGAGGTTCGAAGGTGAAATAGTTCAACATCATGTACTCTGCTGCAGAGTGAAGGAGGCCTGACATAAAAAAGACTATGAAAAGGCGGATGAAAGCATATCCCGGAAGCGATGACTTGAGCTTGGGTGGTAATAAACTATCGGTGACGGCACACAATGGCTATCATGCGAGAGTAATCAGTCCCTCATCTAAGCTGTAATTGTTATGATTGAAATTTCTTACTCTACGTATGGCTTGATGCCAGACACGACTGCAATAAATTGTTAATGCTATGAAGCAAGGTTAAAATGCTACTAGTACTCACCCCCAGAAAGTACCAACACTCCATGCATCTTGAAACTTCCCAAACATGTCAGGCCAATCCTGGGGCTGTGATATACACAGACTAACAGCTACTAGTGCAACCATCCGATATAACACATGTAGTCTGGAAAAAGTGGCCCCAAGGAAGCCAACCAGTGCCAAAAATCTCCAACCTAATGATATTTCCGGCCCTCGTATTCCAGTCTGCATTGCCGGATTTGCGGTATTGATAATATACGAGAAAATCTCAACCCCAGCACAGATAATGAGTATCCAAACTTGAGAGGTGATGAACTGCGCTCGGGTTATATCTGATGGTGGGCGAGGAGGAAGAATTCCTGGCGCAGGTTCGAATGACCAGCCATAACCACGCTGGTTGGCAAGGAGGGAAAGGGCCCAGCTGATGCGCTGTTTCAATGTTTTTCCAGGATCCTTATCTTCAACATCCTCATCCGACTTTGCTGCCCGGAAGCTACGGCGCTTAAGTTCCTTCCTTGGGTCGTGCAGAAATACGAAGTCGAGTGCAATTATGCCCTGTGTCATTATAGCAGACCCTACTCCCTCATCCGACCCGATTTCTCCAGTTTTCGAAAGAAAGCCAATGTAATAGACGAGGAATGCAATTGGGAAGAATAGTAGGCGCCTGAAATACGTCGGGACTGAAGATGGAAGGAGGAGTGACACAAGAACAAGGATATGAGTCAAGACATGAAGAAGTGGAGAGTATGCATATCTTCTGTCAGCGTCAGGTTGCGGTTGACCCCCCATGTTGGTCATTTATAGAAGTTTTTGCCCAGTTTTCCGCCTTTCAACAACCGTTTTGTACTCCTTCAGGGCCAAGTGAATGAATTGAAGGTTTGCTGCGGAACATCCAAACGTCGGTCATTATCGGTCTAACTTTCCATCCCCACCCAGCCTTCCTGCCGATTATTCTAGGTAGCGTCTGCTCCCACTGGCGAGCTGTAATTCAATCAACGTTAAGGATTTGGGCGTCCATAAATTTGGAGATTGATCATTGCAATGTCTTTCATTTGTATTTGACAAATTCCGGACGTATCCGATGAATGTCAAACCGGATTTCAGAAAACGACGAAGGTTGATCGAACGGTATGCCTGGGATTCTGATTTATTACAAGCGGAAGAACAACGGCTAGCCTCACTTCGGACTCTGGTGCTTGATGACCATTCTGAACGAATTGGTACACTTCAACTGGTTCATCCGCCAACCAGTTGGATGGAATCACTCGCATGGCATTCTACCCTACCTGAACTCGGGTCATTTGCGGTTGGATGGCCTGATACCGTTGACTCAAGAACGGTGGTGTTGCATTTGGGGGACTTTAGCCCTCAATTATCCAGTCTCTTGGTGTATAATGTCGAGTTCGACTATTATCGTTTTTCACTAGAACGCATAACAACTCTCCATGCGGGTTTTGTTTCCTACTATGGATTTATACAAGCATTAAAGAAATGCAAATTTTTCGTTGCCTGAGATTGATCGAGCCTCTTTTGGAAGACGACGAAATGTTGGATTCCATCCATCATTCCTTCACTCTTGAGCACCTAGAACATCTGGAATGGTCCTTTCCTCCTATTGCTTCACAGCCACCCAACTCAATCAAGTTTCTGCATCTCGTCCAACTTCCTGCAATCAAAAGCGCTGTATTTCCAAACATATTCTCCCATGCTTCTGCATACAAACAACTCCCACGATTCTTTTCTCGACTGCCACCTTTCTTCCGTTCTTTAGCCCTTGGGATGCATATTTGTGGCCACGATGGCATAACCCATGGACTTTTGACATATTTACCCCATATACCTCGAACTATTACGCATCTTCGCCTAGAATACAGTTGTCTTCAAATTCTACAAAACATATTTCCCAAATTACCTCGGATCGATGAAGATACATCTATACCTTCGGACATGATTCCACTTCCATTATTATCTCACCTCGAACTCATTAATCACAAGCGTAGACATGATTGTGGTTTACCACATCGACACCAGTTCCTGTACCGTCGTTGTGATTTGGGAGATTTTTCCAGATAGCGATTTTGAAGCAGAGACTAGGTCTATCAAAAGGGTTTCAAATGGATATGGAAGGACTTAAGGGGCAATTGGAGATGAGCCCTTATCTACAAAGGAAGTTCGCAAAGTTGAAGGAGTTGGGATTTCCTGTTCACATTGATTATAAAAACGAAATATATCCTTACCAATCGTATCTTGCACGAGAACAAGTAACTATCATATATGTATGATTTACTAGGTTATTTTTAGCGCTCGTATGTTGATTGGAATACCATTCCCACGTTGAATTCAACACGATTCACTGTGTGGGTGACTCAATAATCTAACTGGATTATCGAGGACATACCTAAACTTTACTCTGAGACCCACGCTAACGAGTAAAGCAAAGCTTGGATAAATACTCACTAGTACTTGATAGTCTGTATGGATTACCAAGTCACTGGCACAGTGGATTGTTCTTGATTCTTCTGTTCAACATTCGGTGGATGACACAAAGGCTCACGAATTGGGTCCTCTCACATGTGGCGGTTCTGCTTAATACACCTTGGCCTTCCCTGAACAACCCCCAACCATGTTCTAACAGCGATCAGTCGGGCGCCAAAACACAAAAGGCACTGTCCGAATTACCCACATCACACATACAACTATTGCCTCCTGAATTACACACCGAAATTCTCAAATATCTTCAGTGGAAGGATCTACTAAACGCTAGCCTGGTATGTCTCAAGCAATATGTCTTCGTATTCGTCCACAAATGAAGTTGTAGATATGTCGAATGTGGTATCAAGCTACGAGATCGAAACAGCTTTGGTTGTCTCTCGCCAAATATCTCCAATCGATTCCAGGAGTAGGACCAATGGAGGAACCTAGAGGAGACTATTCTGTTGCAGAACTGCAGCAATGGGTCTTGAGGAGACTACGGACACAGGAGTCGTGGACTGTTGAAAACACGCCACTGAAATTTAACCAACGCAAGCTTCAGATGTCTAAGAGAGATTATATGAAGCTACTTGCGGGAGGGAGATGGCTCTTGGTCAGTGATAACGAAGGAAGATTCTATTGCTATGACCTCAACCTCCGCGAGCCAAAGCGTCTGTTACTCATTGACCGTCCTGATCCAGAGACGCAATCTCCCTGTGTTCAAGATTTCTGTTATTGGATCAACACGTCAAAAGAAAAACTGTCCATCAGAGTCGCCTTTTTTGAAACAGGATTTCTAGGTATGTTTATTTACAAACTCTTTCTGGATTTTATACTAAGCCCAAGTAGTAGGACAAAGCCCAACTCGAACCCGGTCCCGGATCTACGAGTTAGATCTAATGGGTCACGGTGGAGAATCTTTTCTGGAGGCAAACCCTGCGGTTTCACTAGAAGACAAGGAACTCGTACAATCATCCTGGAGACCGGGTGTTGCGTTGACAGGAGAATATTTCATTGAATCTCTAAAGGAGATTCGGACCAACGTTGTGTCCCTATCAATTACTAAATATTTTGACAACGAAAAAAATTTCTGTAGAGGCATTCCTTTGCAAGTGCATCTTGAAAACAATCTGCACATTGTAAGTGGTTGGATACCTAATATATAACCATGGAATTATGACTGACTCGGAACCGTGTACGTGTAGTGTAAACTTTATGCGACAACCGACCATATTGTTTTAACTTTTCGTACCTGCGTTCATATTTACAGTATCGCGCAACTTTTTGGCCATGACAAGGAAACAACTCTCCTTCCTCTTCAACTGATTCCTTGCGATATAGGTCTTTACATCTCCCCCCTTTGGTCCTTTGAGGACTACATGGAGCTCACTTATTTCCGAAATGATCAAATATCGCTGTTACGGATATTTGCCAACGCAAGACCACCAAAGAATGTCCTACTTGGTAAATACACAAATGATGACAAAGGACTCCTAGTTTTCACCCCATCCGCATTTGTATATTTGCATCCAGATTTTATTGACATTATAACGTATGAATGGGGCACAGACCATAACCATATGGAACCGTTGTCGAGTAAGCTTGCTCCTTTTCCTCGTCTCGACACACATTACTTGGGGTTTCCTGTGCGCGTTGGGGTGGAACCAGGCATAGGACGGATTGTTTTGGCACGATCTCTGGCGGGAGAATGTTACATATTAGATACAGCGTAATGTATTATTATCATCCATGAGCAACGAGTGAAGTTCTGAATTCAAACATCGTTTCAAACATTCTATGATAACAATCAAATTTCAACAGTACAGTAACTTCATTCCAGTGATAATAGCCTGACGGCCGTAGTATTACACTTTCTAACAAGACCCTCTTTACCATTTTAAATCCATCAACACCATCCTGAATATAAAACGTATTTTAAACAAACGGTTTTCAGTGATTATCTACGGTCGGCCGAACCCATTCTTGTAGCTAATCTCGAAACCTTTGCTTTCCAGATCTGAGACAGCCATTCGAAAGCTCCACGGAAACTCCCCTTCATCAAAAAACATGGTGGCTTCATCTGGAATAATTAAATGGAACTGTTTTCCCAAACCCAGGCTTGCCTTCAACTTGATAAAGTTCACAAGCCAATTAAACTCCCAAGTACCTGGATCATCACATAAAGGAGAGAAGAGTGGTATTTCACTCTCGTGTTGAAGTTTACATTTTGTTCCAATGTTTATTGTTCTACATTCCAGGTAAGTTAAACCCGGAATCGGAGAATACCAACGACCATTTGACATAGGATCCGTGGTATCGGGGAATAAGAATGGCAAAAGGTGTGCACTTGAACAGCATCGCTCGAGGAGTAGATGTTCAAGAGATTCCGGTATACGAAGGAGAAGATGCTCAAGAGCATTGGCCGTTCCGGGTTCCTCGTGAAAGGAGAGTGATTTGAAGGAGGATGGAAGGCGGGTGAAAAACGTAGCGAGAGTATCATTTTCTATCATACGTTTATACCGTCCATGGAAAGTGATGCTTTTAATAGATGGTAGCCTGAGTGCGCGGAAGAGGGGAGTCTCATGGTCAGGGTAGCTGTAACCCTGAAACGTCCATGTGAGTTGTTCAAGGTGTCGGAATGGCATAATGGAAGGAAATGCTCGTTCCTTGGGCACCTGAAACTCGAAGGCGTAATGGGTGGGATCTACCATCTTGTAAGATTTAAGACTCCTGCTTCGTACAAATGCTTCAACGCAGAACTCGTATTCGACATGATCGAGGTTCAAAACTGTGATCAAGTCCCAGTGTAGCATTGATGTTGAGTCATATGTGCCAAGACGACCTACATAGACTTCACAATTAGATAAAAACACCTGGCGTAGTCGAGGGACGTGTTTCAATGTTATCTCCCCTGAAACATTATATTGTTGATGAGCCAATTTCAGGACAAATGTCTCCAAGCCATAGTGATTCATATCCTGCTCAAACCAATCCAATGGAGGATCTATCACACAGATGCTTTTGAACTGTTTAGGATACTCTGTGAACAACAAATTCTCAAGAGGAGAATGTCGCTCCAAGTCCATCCGGTGCTTTTCTGGATGAATGTATGGCAACGTGCCAATTGCAAGAACCTTGTCGGATTTCTCCATGTCCAACTCGACAGACAGAAGGGAGTTTCCGGCGTTCACCAAGTGTAGGCGTAGTAATGATGCTACACTCGGTATGTTTCCCTTCAAAACCTCTGCACTGAATGTGACCCAAAGTTGTGGAGTAGACCATGCAACTTTGCGCCACTCCGAGCACACAGATCCAACTATTCTCCAGACAGGAAAGCGGGGGCGGGGAAGAGTCTGATATGAGTGTTCACGATTAACGAATTTCGCCGCATGATCATCACGATCATCATCACCCTTCAGATGATCAGCAGTCTGAAGTTGGTACATTTGTTCGAATATTGCTGAAAGAACATTATTGGGTAGGCTTTTGGTTATCGGTTGAAGATTATTGATACGTCGCAATAAAGAGGCTCGCTCTCTAGTCAAAGTATCAATGATCTTTTCCAATCGTCGAGCCCGAGACTGGATCGAAGGGGGATCGAATGGATTGGTATTCATTGTTTCTTGACCACAGCATGGGCACTGAGCAGATCGCATTGTGGGAGTATGATTGATCAAAAGATCAGGACTCGGAGGACGCATCCTTAAGTATCCGTAGCAGAATCCAAATCCCCACGGTTTTCCAGCGATTTCGAAGCTAGTCCAACTTCTCTTAATGGTATCGAATTTCTCAGTACATACATCTATATATATAACTCACAAGGTTGTAAGGCGCAACAGTGGTACTAACGCGGTATGACCTTCAAGTGCCAAAACTAATGCTTGTTACACTACCTGAACAGTTCCCGATTTTTACGACATGAACAAGAAAACAACATATTCAAATCAAGTATAACTAAACTCCACCATTCGTCGCGTTCTCCTATTAAAAACCCACCTCATAATAATATAGAGAACCAACAATGCCGCATTCAATAACAACAACCAAACCACAATCTTACACCAAACCAAAAATGCCCACAACAAAAAGCTCATAATCTTATAAAACCCCCAAATCATCGCATCCAATAACATAGGAATTCCCAAACAAACCGCTAAAGCACTATGAGCCACACACCTCATAAACCAATTAACATTTTTCAAAGTCATCGCTAAACTTTGAAGAACTGCGAAAAAACTTCCAGCAGGAACAGCTTTACCCCAAAATCGACGTTGTATCCACGCAGCAAGGGAACCTAATCCAATCGTCAATAGATCAGAGAAGCATAGTCATAGAATTTGGATATTAGCTATTATGATTTATCATAGATGAGATATATTACAAACATACCTTTGATAGGTCCCAATGGTCCAAAACCGAACATACTCAAGATTATTCTGATAAATGCTAGTTCCGTTAACAGCATCATGCAAGAAGCGAATATTATAGCAGTAATAAGACTCGGGTAATCATCGCATATATTTCCTACAGTAACACGCCAAGGCAAAGTTAGATAACCATTAAAACTTGAAAAAAAAACATACCAACAACGAGTACAAGTCTAGTAATCTTCGACTCCAAAACATCAAGCTGAGCCTCCGCTCTTTCCACAGGTTCATATTTTGAAAAAACCTTGATATAAGCAAGTCTAATCTTTTCCATAAACCTCCTAATTGTCTTTTTACGACTCTTCGCTCTATCCGAATGATTCTCAGGTAACTCCTCCATAACTTCATTCTCCAATTCATGAAAAACCTTCCCAAGTTCCAAAGACAATTCCTCTACAACCATTTCGAATGTTACATTATGTGTTTCCAAATACGTTATCGTTTCATCACGAATTTCACGAGCGTGATTGAAGATTTCGTTCATGTAATGTTGGAATTGATGAATGGCATCCTTTGTATTTTCTTTAAACAATACGACTGTTGAAAGAATAGTTTCTGTCGCATTTCTTCCGGCTTCACCTATACACTTATCAGCTATCTCCAGTGCATTCTCTCCAGGGAGTTGGGCCAACTTCTTGAGCTTGTTGTGAACCATCGGCTACAAAAGATGTTTGAGACTCGAGTGACTGGCACGTCCGAGACCGTCGCTCACTGACCTTGAATAAATGTTTGCAGTGTATTAACCGGAATTTGAATTCCCGAACAAAATGCTGTAGAGAACAGTATCGCAAAGGCAATCGATAATCGCATGCCAGCGGGTTAGTTGTGGTGGGTAAACAAGAGGCGTGTACGAGGGGCATGTACGAGGGGCGTGTATGTACAACTCTTCTAAAGTATGTTTATAAATAGCATGGCAGATTGCCGCCGTTCGAAACTTCCTCCTAACGTATGGCGAATGTGAACACCGTCAAATATAAATCACGGCATATTCAGAGATATGTGAGGAAAGTCCAGTCTAATAGTGTAGGCATGACCTGGCACACAGACTATCAATCACGGATACACATGCCCGCACAGGGTGTCATTTACCCTTTGTTGTGGGATACAAGGGTAAAGATATGCTGAAGATATTACTAATATCTTTAGCCACATTATATAATAAAATATCATTAAAGAAACCCAAAATAACACAGGTTATCTTTATTTTCTCCAATATCTTCAAAATATATTTCACCATATAAGACATGGATCATGATTAAAGATATCATTAATGTCTTTAACATATCTTTACCCTTGTATCCCACAACAAAGGGTAAATGACACCCTGTGCCCACGGTCTCAAAGGAAAGTGACAGACATTGCTTGCCAGTTGCAAGTTCGAACCCCACTCAACACAAACACATATTTAACAATCTGATCGGAATCCGGATTTTATCAACCTCTCACTCATATTATTCTTACCCAAATTCACTCTCTTCAATATGAATTTTGAACAACATCAACCCTGAGATCTGAAAAAGAGGACCAGAAAACACAACGAAAACAATAAACAGAGAAAAAGTGAATACCGAAGGATAAATCAGTAATACAAAAACTAGCAGACTTCTAACCCATATGTTACACCAATCATTTATTTGAACTAGAAAAATAACAATGAGCAATCATGTCAAACAACCTGCAAGCACGAAAATCAAACTCACGTTCTTGCCATCAACCCACTTCTTGCCGTCGACCTCAAGATCCCAAGCAAGAGCAGCCTCGAAGAACTTCTTATCCTCGTCCTTGGAGAGGTCTAGTTTGCTGTATGCGTAGGACTCCCAATCAGGGGCAACGTTAACAACGGGCTCAACTTCCTGTCCACGAAGAATGAGGGTACCGGTGATGATACTGTTGTTGGTTTCGCCGAGGACACCAACGGAGGCGAAGAGGTACTTCCTTGAGGCCTCAAGACGGTTGAAGAAGCCGGTGATCTGGTTGGAGGACATGAAGGTCATCGAAAGCTCCTCATTGTACTTGAAGTCCACACGCCAGATAGAGAAGCCAGTGGGGTCGTAACTGCACTCATAGTCAGTAACAGGACAAATCAAAAACGTACAATTGGCTCACTTTTGGTAGAACCACTCAATGGCACCATCAGCTCCGCGGGTGTCCTTGTTGGAGTAGGCACGCTTCCAGTCCTCGAGGTTGAAGGTTGATTTTGGGAGATCGTCGAGGGGGTTCTTGACCTTGGGCTCAGGAGGGACATCGGGCTCCTCGGCATCATCGGCCTCCTCCTTCTTGGGCTTCTTCTCAGCCTTCTCAGCCTTGGGGGCAGCAGGCTTTTCCTTCTTCTCCTTAGGAGCGGGAGCGAAGCTGACAACCTTCTCCGTGTAATTGATCTCGCCGAAGATTTCCTTGAGTGTGGGCTGGTTGGCAACAGTTTCAAGGTGACGGATCAAGTTGGGGTATTGTGCGCGACGAGCAGCATCGACGGTGGAAGAAACGGCCTTGAACAAGTAGGAGGCGACGGTGATATCAGCGAGTGTGATGCGCTCGCCAACGAAGAAGGTGCGGGTGGAGATGTGGGATTCGAGGGCAGCAAGACCGCGATCGAGTTGCTTGTAGAAAGCAGTCTCGGACTAATCTTGGAATCAAAATTTTGATGTAACAATTGCTTTAAAGAGGTACTCACAGGCTTACTGTAGGGAATGAGACCCCAACCGGGGGCACGGATGAAGCTGTCGTAGAGGTCAACTTCTGTCTCTGAGGCATGAGCCCATTGGTCAACAAGAGCAGTCTCCTCAGCGGTGTTGGCGAGAAGGCCAGAGTTGGGTGCAAGGCCGGCAACTAAAAAGATTAATTAATTAAAAAGATCGATAAGATAAGCGAAAAAAAAGATTTACGATAGCGGGCAATGGCGGCACCCTCGAAGACGTTGAGGCCGTTGGCACTCTCGAAAGCGGGGACCTTGCCAAGAGGGAATTTGGCCAGGAAATTGGGGTCGGCGTTGGTGACACCAAACTCGAAGGGAGCGATGGTGATCTCCAAGTTGCCCAAGGCGGCAACAGACCTGATCTGATGTGAGAGTTACAATTATATTTAAACGGCATATTTGGAGAATAAACGTACGATGCGGGCCTTGTGAGTGGAGGGCGGGGTGTAGAGAGTGCCAATGGGTGCCATTTTGAAGATTTTTGGAGGAGAGATGAGATTTTAATTTCTGAGATCTCTATTATCAGCAAAATTTGAGGTCACGTTGACTCATTAGGGCAGGTTCGGCAATCCCTCATCTAATCGATGTCATCTGATCCGTTGACAGCCTCAGTTTTTTTCTTTCAGCTGCCAGCATGCATAGTAATATCCGGATAAGGTGAACGTTCATAAAATACTCTCGACTACATACGACAAACGATGTATATACGCTAATGGAACATCTGTAACAAACATCGTCAGCGGCATGTCATACAATGTATATGGAGCAAAAATAGTCAGAAAGCAGTAGTCTCGACACAATGATTAAGACAGGGATAACTGATATAAAATATTCTCTTCATTCAGAGATAAAAGAAACAACTACTCACTCCTGTGAAGAATCTTCCAATTGCGATGGTGGTCAGGAAGAAGAGACGCGTCACAATTTTCCTTTTTTTACTCGGTGGTTAGGGCCGGTCGTTTCGTTTCTCAAAATACTACACTACATTTGTCTACCCCAGGAAATCACTTACTCCCTTCTTGATAAACGCATCCAATCCCTCTTCAATAGGAGTATCCCCTCCTATTATGTCAATTCCGAGCCCAGCTGCATCTTCACGGTCAACCAACAATGCCAGAGTTTTGGCAACGTCCTCACGCTAGCACACAACATGTTAGCCCTACCTGACAACACTTCAAAATTTGCTCACCGAGATTGTCGACGACAAATGGGTCCTTCCAATTGTCGCCTTCCCAGTACCCTCGTCGTTGGTCAGACCTCCTGGCCTCAACATGGTCCATTTAAACCCAGTTCTACCGGTAAGATTCTTGTCAGCCTCATATTTCCATTGCATATATGCGGATATAACACTTCGTATCAACGTCGATCGCTTAATATCATCCTCGTTCTGGATATATGCGCTTCAGATCGTGCATATGAGCGTTGCAAACGGAAACCATCACCCACATAATGTTCTGGAATCTTTTCAGGATCCCTTACATCCACTGCCGAAACCAACACCAAACGAGGTCTCTTGCCTTTCACTTGTTCAATCGCATCAAATGTCTTGATTGCTCCTTCATAATCAACCTTCTTGGTCCTCTCTTCTCCTCCTTGACCGCCTGCTCCCGCAGAGAAATAAACGACATCTTTACCTTCAAATGCAGATGCAAGCTCGGTAATAGGTGAATCCTCTAAGGACAGAACAACTGGATTTGCCCCGACCTCTTTGATGTCCTTGGCATGTTCGGGGTTGCGAATAATAGAGGCAACATTATGCTTTGGAGCTAGTAAGCGGGCAAGCCGGAGGGACACCTGCGTTCAAGAGTTCCGTGAGCAATCTATTCAACCGAGAAACACTTGATGGACAACAAACATTCCCGTGGCCTCCAACAATGATAACGTTCTTGCTCATTGGATATATGCGTCGTGGAAAGGAAGGAAGGGGCATAAAAGACCTAGTTCTCTCATCGGTCTGTTCTTGATGACGTCATGATCATGTGGGTTCAAAGGAAGTGAGATACTTTTTGCGACATCCTCTAGTACTTTTAGGGTGTGCGCGCCAGTGATCCCAATGAGCCATTGGTATGACTTGCATAAAACATCCATAAGTGGATGTCTGAACGTCAGAACGGACAAGACTGAAGTTGATCTCTTACAGGTTCTATGCCAGTATGGAGCTAAACTTTGTATTCAATCTTGTTTCAACTTTCAATGAAAGGTAAGAGAACAAATTAATCATAGTATACATCTATATAACATGTGGCAGAACCAAAACAAGTTCAATAGGTCTAACAGCGCAGACCAATTTCCTGTGCTTTAATCTGCATAGCCTATAATGATTGTAGTGCAACTTAACAATCAATCAGCGGAAACTTGGAATAATAAGAGGACATACCACCTGCTTGGATCCATATCTGACGATCTGATATCCACCAGCGCAGATCCAAAGCTATAATGAAGTTTGTGTTTAACAAAACGTACACTTAAACTCAAGAAATTCAAACTCACTCCTGGATGTCCGGTAGGTCTGTATACTCCACAAAGTTCTCCTTCGCTGTCTAATCCCCAGATATCCGAACCAGCACGCTTAATTGTTTCTTCACCAAAAACTTTAGTCATGGTTCCTCGTATATGGTTATAGCCAGTTCTACACGACGTCAGACTTAGTGTCACCTAGAAGTGTTGGAAATTATACGTACGCAAATACCACAATATCTGCTGGAACCTCCGATCCATCACTCATTACTACGGATTCCTCCTTCATACTGGCAACCTCAACACCATACTTGACTTTGACTCGATCTGTGAGCACAAGCTTAGAAAAGCCTACATCAAGCACTGCATATCGTATAAGTAGACTTTTCCGGGCATTGTATATAAGTAACACTTACTGAAACCTAAAGGAATAAATGGTTCTATTCAGAAAATCGGCGACAGTCAGTGTCACAGATTATACATACCTGCATATTTCTCCAATACTTGGAAAGCAATTCCTTCTCCATCTTCACCATCGTCTACGATCATTCCCTTCTCCTTCAGTCGTCTATACAGTTCGGCATACTTACCACTTTCACCACCTCCCCCAGCCTTAATCGATTTACTGATATGACGTGCCAACCTTAGAGGAATAGAGCTAAATTTAAAATCTGAAACCGGGATTGGTATCGAATCATCATCTGGATAATAATGAGTCAACAGTCCCCTTATTACTTCGACTGGGATCAACGTTGATTTTGAACGTTGAATCACAGTTATACTTTCGGCACAAGTTGATAAATCCAAACAAATATCTCCAGCAGTGTTTCCTACACCAACCACTACCACACGTTTCCCAGAAAATGGTTCAGGTCGTTTATATTCCCCACCATGCATGATTGTACCTTTGAAATTACTGCGATTTGGTATTTCAGGCATTTTTGGAGTTCCCAAGGTACCCATGCATAGAATAATATGTGATGGATTGAGAGTGACGAGTTCGCCTGCGTGATCGATTGTAATTGTCCATTGCTTTTTGATATCGTCGTAAATGGGGTAAGAGTCTTCAATGGGTTTAGAATTCGTCCAGTATACGAGGTCTTGACTTTGTGCATAGAATTCGATCCAGTCGGCGAGTTTATCTTTAGGTGTATGAAATGGCCAATTCATTGGAAATCGTTGATATAGAACTATAGTAACAGAGTATCAATATTAGTTTGTTTCAAAGTTCCAGACGCCAAGCCTACTCCTCGGAAATAGCATGGGGGGGGGGGGGGGGGTAGGAAAATACGTACACGAGTCATGCATCCGAGGAGTATGTAAAGTTAATGAATCATATCGATTTCTCCATGTATCTCCTAAGCGAGGTTTAGCTTCAATCATCAATGTAGGGATATTCATCTGTTTGAAACGAGCAGCCATCATAACTCCAGTTTGACTTCCACCAACTAATTAAATAAAAATAAAAATAAAAATCATATTTTTAGGTTGGTAACTTGACGCGATGAGATTGTATATTGACGACTTACTGATTATAACATGTGGATTTGTTTCAATTTCCCTTTTCCTATCGTTGAGTACTTTCCCCCAAGGAATAGTGTGTCCACCATAGGTACCCATCTCTCGGGATACCTCTTCATGACCCTTGATATCAGAAGCAATCATATAAACCACTAGCGCTTTCCAAATCCCATCATTACTATTATCTTGGATAAGGTGGACATATCCCTGACCCCATTGAACATCAGTTTCGAATATAAATCCAGACCCTACACCTTCGGATAAATTCCCAATCTGACTCCGTTCTGGGGATAGATGTGTACGTGTGTCAATTTGGAATTTGGAGAATGATGATGATGGTTTATTTTTGAATCCGTTAGAGATATGTTGTTTGACATTCTCTCTTCCTTCAATAGTACGATTATCCCAAGTGAAGATTTGACTTTCACGAAGCCAACCGTTTTGAATGATACATTGAGAAGCTGCATGAGCATCTTTCTCTTGTAAAGCATTCGCGAATCGTGAGAGCCAAGTAGAAACAACGGATGTGGTTTCGAAAGTTGGTAAACCCATTTTATATGAGGTTGTGATTTCTTGTGAAGTGTGTGTTGATAAATGAAGAAGAGGGGAATGGGAAAGGTAGTTAGATAGTCAGAACTATTCAAGTACTCGAGCTTTTATGTATGTGGTTCCCAAGTTTCACTCGCAGGATGAACCCTGTAACACATGATCTATAATTCTGGGTAACACCTCTATAACGCCAATCGCATAGGGTGAGCCAAGTTAGGAGAGAGAACGGGTACTGGTTAGTACTAGTTTTTGAGTTAAAGATAGTCCATGGTACCTTATCAATGTGTGATTTCTGTTTATATATTCATGTCCGTGGAGTATGTCACATCAGAGATATTCCCAAGGATCCAAGACGGTGTTGCAGCGTGTCCTGGAGTAGATTATAACAGGTTTTTGCAGGGTATTGGAAACCTACTGATTAAAGTGATAGATCGCAGTGATCACAACCCACACTCTCCCGGTACAACTGTCTAGTGATTGTACCTACTACCGTAAAGCTATCTAGTCAAAACCAGCGCAGAACAGGCATTGTAATAGTAATGAATACTTGAAGTCCTGACGACATGGTGTAAGTATCTCATATCATCTCTTTGAAGCGATACGGATACTTTGAGCACAGTTATGAGTCTGCATGCCCGGCCCATCTTTGAAGGCACAATTCCTTCAAAGGACTTGACCCTAGCTGTGCCACACTCTAGCGATGGGAACTTGGTGGAGCGTGTTCAGGGGGTGATTGATAGGGCAGGGTATAACTTGCATATGTATAGACTTTCGGCCTGGTCTTTGATCGGATACTACATAGATGGGAGAAATAGTCCTTTACGGAGTGTCTCCGTCTTAGTTGAGGACTTCGGGCTTTGGGTTCATGCGATGAGTCAAAGGATGGTATGTAATTTTTTGTCCATCACGTCCATATTATATCGCACTACCCACCAGCATAAGGCTGTGGGTTAGAAACGTTCAATGAGCCAATGCACGAGATACGACTTATGGTACCATAGTGGTGCCTGTAGCATTCTGTCCTGAAATCGGGTCCATCCATTCTGCTCATAAAAAAGGACTGTTAATAATCTTAAGTATTGAAAATTTATTATTACTAGCGAATGTTTAAAACAAGGTTTGAATTTAGAACTTCACTGGTCGTACACCGTATCGAATATGTAACACTCTCCTGCTAGAGAATGTGCCAAAACAATCCGCCCTATGCCTGGTTCCACCCCAACGCGCTCAGGAAACCCCAAGTAACGTGTATCGAGATGAGGAAAAGGAGTAAGTTTACTCGAGAACACAGCACATTCCATATGATCAATGGGATATTCATACGTTATAATATCAATGAAATCCGGATGAAAATATAGAAATGTGGATGGGGTAAAAACAATGTCTCCTTTGTTAGAATCCAAAGTTTTTTTTTACCAAGTAAGATATTCTTTGGTGGTCTTGCATCGGCAAACATCCGCAACAGCCGGAATTGATTGTGCCGACAATAAGTGAGCTCCATGTAGTCCTCAAAGGACCAAAGGGGGGAGATGTAAAGACCTAGATCGCAAGGAATCAGTTGAAGGGGAAGGAGAGTTGTTTCCTTGTCATGGTTAAGAAGTTGCGCGATACTGTAAATATGAACGCAGGTACGAAAAGTTAAAACAATATGGTCGGTTGTCGCATAAAGTTTACACTACACGGTTCCATGTCAGTCATAATGCCGCCTGTATATATTGGGCATTCAACCGCTTACAATGTGCAAATTGTTTTCAAGATACACTTACAAAAAAAATACCTTTACAAAATTTATTTTCGTTGTCAAAATACTGGGTAATCGATAGGGACACCTCGTCGGTCAGAATCTCCATCAGGGCCCGTAGTCTCCTTAAGACCCATCGTTGCAGTTCTGCAACGGAGTAGTCTCTCATAGACTTCTCCATCCGTCCTCCTCCTGGAATCGACGAGAGGTGTTTAGCTAGGGACAGCCATAACTGTTTTGACTTTGTAGCTTGATACCATGTTCGGCATATCTACAATTTCAAGTTGAACATTTGTGGATGAATACGAGGACATCTTGCTTAAGACATACCAGGCTGGCATTTAGGAGATCCTTCCAGTGGAGATATTTGAGTACTTCAGTGTGTAATTCAGACGGCAATAGTTGTATGTGTGATGTGGGTAGTTCGGGCAGTGGCTTTGGTGTTTTGGCGCCTGACTGATTACATTCACTGTTAGAACATGGTTGGTGGTCACTCCGAAAAGACAAAGGTAAATCAAGCAGAACCGGCACACGTGAGAGGACCCAAGCTGTGAGCCTTTGTGCCATTCACAGAAACAGGAGTTTAACGAAAGAATCAGGAACAACTACTATCCACTACGCTGTGGAAACAAAAATTCACATGGATTATCAAAACAATAACTTGATATTAATGAAAAGTCATCCTTAATAATTCCTCTCAAATATTGTATATTTTTTCTGAAGTACTTCAAAATAAAGAAATGATCATGTGGATAGATTATTAAAACATTATTATGAATTTTTTGTGATTTGAGATTTTGATAATATCACAAAAGTGTTTTATAAACACTACAATAATTAGAGTAGAATATTGTAATATCATTTGGTTTTTGATTTAATTTTTTTAGTAGTCTTAAAATAAATATGTGTGCTAAAAAAAACTTTTTAAATCAGGATTTAATAATATTACAATTTTCTATCCCAATTATTGTACTTCTACCAAGAAAACTATTATAATATTATCAAAACATTAGATGACAAAAACTTCAAGATAGTTTTTCAATAATGTGTTGGAATAATCTTTTGTCTATTTTGAAGAACTTAAGAAAAAATGTACAATAATCTACAGGAATTATTAAACATGAATATTCAATAATGTTACATTGTTGTTTTGATAATTTATGTGGATTTTTGTTTCTAGGGTGTAGTGTATCATTGACCAGATGTTCGTTTTTCCCACAAGTTCGTTTCGTAACGGTGCGCATGATCGTGACCATCATTGATAATTCAAACTCCGCAGGCTGATTTTGACCGACACGCAACACCAAGTTATTTTAAGCACAGATCATATCAAAGCGATCATTACGATCAAATTAATTGATAATCCGCTATGCCGGCCTCGGCAAGAGTGACAATGTACCAAAAAGTCAGTCCTTCAGTTTATTGAATTTTGGCAAACGAATTTATAGAATAGCGTACATAAGGTCCTGGATTTGAAATACCAAACAAGAAATAGAGTATGCTGGATGACGGTGTTTTAAAAATCAAAATACGAACTTGTGGGAAAAACGAACATCTGGTCAATGATAGTAACCTCCGTGTTGAATTCAACATTCAACGTGGGAATTATATTCCAATCAACTCGTGATTAATGAGTTCGGTGTGAGAGAATAACAGGAGTGATAGAGTGGAATCAGGTCGAAAAGTCTAGATGTATCTTCAAAAGCATCATTTTTTATTGCTAACTTGAGGATGAGCAAGATGACAGAGTTCTGGTACGGTTCGTGCAGTCATCACAATTCATAATTAATAGTTTTATGCGTCACTCAGTGTTTAGTACTTACCCCTATACCTGAGGGTTAGGTTCTAGTACGACAACAAAGCAAGTTTATTATTACACGCGAGAGTGGTAGTGACGGACAAACAGCTATAACAGGTTCAGTGTGGGGTAACGTGTGGGTGTGTGAGTGTACGAATAGTGCAAGCCAAAACCACAAAAAAAACGAATTACGAACTTCATTATCTTTCTCTGGTCCTCGCAAAGCGTAAAGCGTGTGACCGCAACAAACCGATCAGATCAATCACTCAAACACGTGACTGAATCTCTTATAAACCCCAATCCAAAATTTTCGTTTCTTTGATTCTTCCAGTTTCAAAAACGCCAATGATGATAACCACAGGTGCAAAGAGCTGATTTGTGTTGTTGTGTCTCATGTTTTATATGCTTCACTGTATATATTACGTGGTTGACTTGCAATAACCACTGATCTCGTCCGTTCGGCACCAACCTTACCTTGTTATACTTAAAGGGACGGGCTTAAAACTATCTGATGGCGTCTTCAATTTTTTCTTATATCTTATGTTGATCGGTTACCGCCTGTCTCTATGCTGTGTCATGTATTGCGCAATGTCAATGATAACTTCTTTTTATTTGAAAATCATATCATGTGGATGAATTGAGGCCCAACTTCAGGCTTGCGGTGTTAAGAGGATGTCGATGATGATACAGATAATGCATTCGCCTGCACTATGTAATGTATGTCAAGTATGAATTAGTCTCGGTTTGATCTGGCTTAGTGGGTCCAGGTGGTTCCCCTGCCCATTCGTTTGTCGAGGTATCAGCTAGAAGTTTTACCATTGACATTTGTTTACTACTCCTTTACGTTCTCCTGCCTACACGCGTATGATAGAAGCATCATGGCGTCATCAATGGTAGGTTCTCCAAGTGGGTTTAGAAGACTCGGTTGGAAGATATGTCATTTTCGCTCCGTTTTTCGCACGTTTTTCGCATTAAGATCCGAAATTTGTCGTTATTCGCCTTAAATGTGTGGATCTAGGTGTTAATCACAATGTACTATTAAATTGATTCAAACAAACGGGAGTAAGAACAAAGGATGTAGTAGAAAAGAAAAGTAAAATCGGAAGTAAACGAAATAAAATTTTGTCGTTAAATCATCAAAAAGAATGAAATCAGGATATTCTTCAATCATACTTGTGGTATACTGGTTGTTCAATCCATGGCCACCACTCGTCATATCAAAGTCAAAAAGTTCAAAAAAAAAAAAAAGCAAAACCGATCAGAAATCGAAATTCCACATGCTACAAACTCCAAAACGTTCCCAAATCCAAAAAGGTCCAAAACACCAAGTATCCGAGCTTTAAGCAGTAGTCTTCTTACCAAATTTATCCTTCAATTTTCCCATAAATCCCTGATTCTGTTGAACAGCAGGAGTGACGGGAGGAATTTGAGAAGCGCCAGTAACTTCTTTTTCATGAGTAGCATCAGCGGCAGCGGCAGCAGCTTCAGCTTCCTTTGCACGAGTAGCAGCTTCAAGGTTTGCAGCTTTACGATGAGCACGTGTATCTCTGAGACGTCCGAAGAAGACTGAAAGACCCCCGAGGAATAGAAGGATGAATGAGACGAAAGTTACCCAGAGACCTGTTTTTTTGGAATTTAATTTTAGGAAAGTTTATGTCAGTGACGGAGTTCGTGGGAGTAATGTGAGACAGGAATGAATGGAAGAAATTAAAACCCGGGATTGACAGTCCGAATGATGGATTGGTGCCTTTAGCGTCATTGCATGGCACCATAGGGTTCTTGACGGGATTGAACAATGATGAATGTAAAAAGAAAAAGGGCGTGATGTGCGGGGCGGAAAATTCTTTGTGCAGTCAAAACGGAGGACAAGGGAAAAGAAGGGGGAGCAAAATGGAAAACGGGGGAAAAGGAGAGGAATAAGACTGACCTGGAGCGGTAATAGTGCGTGCACTAACATCAAGTTTGTTGAATTGATGTTTGGCCCAAGCGAAGAGAATAATGTCGATCAACCAAGAAATAAAAGTGAGGAATGACGCAAGCCATGCTGTGATGAAAGCGACCAATGCTACGACCGTATTTTCAGAAAGGGACAGGGTCAATGCGACTAATGAGACAGCAGTGGCTGCAATAATGGTGGTGTGTGAGAATCAATTTGAAAAAATATTGATAATAGGGTTATACTGACCAACAGGGTGAACGGCGAGACCGCGAGTCCAAGATGAAGAAATTGTCACTTCATTTGTGTGTTCAGGATCGGTGACAGTAACACTGTAGGCATAACCTGAAATAAAATGAGGGTGGGAAGGAAGGTAGAGAACACGAGGCAAACTTACCAGTCTTGGAACATGTGCGGTCGTCATCGCGGTTGTAGTAACAAGGTGACCTTGAAAAAATTAGCCCAAAAACGCGGTTTAATAGATGAACAGCCCGTGTACCAGATGCCAAACTATTATTAGAGCCAGTCAGCATGAAAACCAATAGAATAAAATAAAAATACAAAAAACTGACGCGTAGTTGTGTCATGACATTCTGACCGTCTTCAAGTGCGAGCTCATCGAAGTGTGTGCGGGAGATATCGAGTGCCGGGAGGTAAGGCAGAGAGATCGAGACGATAAAGTTGAGCACGAAGGCAGCAAAGATGAGTAAAGCTCCTGGGATACAGAAAAGGCGTGCCATGGCGGTGAGAGGTAGGAGATAAGCAAAACAAAGAAGCAAATGAACCTTTTGTACTTTGGTGGAGACAAGCTAGCCCAAATCTCGATTGTGAATTACATAAATATAATAATGGTGGCCACGTTCCGGAGAGAATTGAATATATTCGAAGCGAATTGTAGTCCGAATATTGCACGGCCAAAACGGGTAATTGATTGATCTCCCTCTCCTGTATATTTCCTTCATGAGCATACGCGGGCCGCGCAAGGGTGAAAACTACGAGCTCAGCGTCGACCTCAACAGCGAGTACCGCGACAAACGCAAGGATGCAATCAAGCGGGTCATAGCGTCTATGACCGTCGGCAAGGGTAGCTATCACACCTAACCTGAACCCGATGGTGCGCCAATTATGATGAATTTCCCGTTTCTTACAACTCAATTACACCAGGTTGTCTCCAACACTGTCGCAGCATTAACCGACATTCATAGCATCGCCAACAACAACAACACACTATCTCCGAGTGACCCAGCATTCTTCCACATCACATCCAACGTACTCAACAAACTTCTTATCGCACTCAACGAATGTTCAGAGTGGGGTCGTGTCGCAGTACTCAATGCTCTTGCTCGCTACGTAGCACAGGACGACAAAGAATCCGAACACATCTGCGAACGCGTTGTACCTCAGTTCCAACATATCAATGGAAGTGTCGTCCTAGCTGCGGTCAAAGTGATCATGATTCACATGCGCCATGTCAAGAGAGAGGAGTTGATCAAACAGTTGGTTAGAAAGATGGCTCCTCCGCTCGTTACGTTGCTTTCTTCGCCTCCTGAGGTTCAGTGGGTGGCGTTGAAGAACATCAATCTGTTACTACAGAAGAGACCCGAGATTTTGTCGAGTGAAATGAGGGTATTCTTCTGCAAATATAATGATCCGCTGTATGTCAAGGTAGAGAAATTGGATATTATGGTCAGGTTGGCTGGAGAGAATAATGTTGATGCGTTGTTGA